>PVKE010014553.1:0-17043 GCA_004027555.1 Craseonycteris thonglongyai | reverse complement strand
GATGTAGATACGGTCTCTCTTACTTGAATTTTAGACTTGCACAGGAGAGAGAATGTGTTAGAACCTATTCCAAGTCACATTCCTGCTACGTTCGTGGATAAAAGTAGGTAGAAATGAAGTTAGCCTCGCTGATTCATAATTTGGAGGAGGAATGCACTGATGAACTAACAACTTCATACCCCCAACAATAGTCTTTGGCATCTTTACTACTCTTCATATGATTCAAAGCACAGATTCTTCATAATAACCCCATGAGGTCTCTGACATAGGTATTTGTCAAAATCTCTTCGGAAAGCTTCTGGCTATCTCTTTTTTATTGTGCTCAGATGTCTGTTCAGGAATCTACTGCAGGGGATGCTGAGATAGCTCAATAAGTTGAGCACTTGCCTTGGAGCCGCAAGTTCTGGGGACCAAATCCTGGCCCCGGCCATGTAAACGCATATGCTGAACTGTGGTGCATCTGGTAACTACTGGGACAGTGGTGAGGGTTCTTGCCTCCCATGAGGGAGGCCACCAGCTCAGTTCCTGCCCCACATGGCCCCACATCTACCTGTGTAAAATGAAAATATGTCACAGCTAATGCACAACTATGGAGACTGTCCTGGGACCTCCCCCTTCTTTCTCTCTCTCTCTCTCTCTCTCTCTCTCTCTCTCACACACACACACACACACACACCTTCTTTCAAACAATAAACAAATCTTTAAAAAAAGAATTTACTGTTATTTAAGTCTCCTTCTGTCCATGCTTTATCACACCTCCACAAAATTTCTGTATTTTGACAATACAGGGAATTATCCCAAATGTTGGTATAAACTTCTCCAACAAGAAGTCTAGTTATTACTAAGAAGTTTTCGGTCCCTTAGCTAAGTATAAGGGGGTCAAAAACTGTTGGTATGAGTATACCTCAATGTATAGAATGAAAGAGAATGGATGGCCCCTTTCATTTTGTTTATTTTTTTAGTTTTATTTATTTATCTTTTAAATTTATTTATTTTATTGTTTTTGACAGAGAGAGAGAGAGAGAGAGAGAGAGAGAGAGAGAGAGATACAGAGACAGAGAGAGAACTGAACTAGGGGAACTCCCAGCTCAGCACATGGTTCCGCACGGGCCAGGGCCGGGATTCGATCCTCGGTCCCCGGCGCTGCAAAGTGAGCGCCTAACTCAGTGAGCCATCCCGGCTTCCCCCCACTTTCATTTTCTAAATAAAAATTACTGACATCCTACCATGTACTGGGCACTGTAGATAGAAAAGACACAGCCTAATAGCTGAAGTTTAGTGGTACATACCCTGGACCTGCCATTGGATCTTACACAAGCCCCACTTGGTGTTTTTCTTTTGCAGTATCTGGTGTGCCTGAGGCTGGCACATGTCCCGTGGAAAGAAGGCTCTGCTCATAATGACATATAATAGCTTTAGAGGGAATAAATGGAAGCGCAAAAGCCATTTGGCAGCCATTATCAGGGGATCTGTTTCTCGCTCCTATTCTCCTTTTCTCCCACAAATTACAGAAGCAGAAAACTGGCCCATCATATTAAACAAAGCAGCTCATTCACCCTTATGGCAACTAATGATAAAAAACAACAACAAAATATATATATAAATGTGTATGTGTATATATATATGTAAATGTGTTTATATAATATATAATATAAATATGTATATAAATGTATACATATATAATATATATATCATATATATATAAGACATATATATATATGATATATATATATATAACTTCAAGTAGGAATAGAGTAGCAGAATATTATAATAGAACTTAAAAAAAAAATTATGTCTCTCTTAAACTGTCCTATGAAAGAATTGCCCTCCACAAAATGAAGAATATGAACAAGACTGAATGTGGTAAATAGCCAGAATTGTTTCCAAATTCTATTGGAGTTATTTTAGAGATGGCCTTGAAGCACAAAGGCTCTTTAAGATGTCGCAATGGAATAAACATAATTTGCCCTGCACTCCACATTATAGTGATTTCAGTAATGAGGAGCATGTTTTAAGAGATCAGCCCTACATTACCATCCTGGAAGGCATGTGGTCATCGTTATTTTCTAATAAGGACATCATGAGTTAATCTTGGCCTTGGCATCCTTCAGACATTACAAATCACACAACTTTAAAATCTGCCAGTACAAATTGTACAAATTGTATCTCATATGTCTTGTTTTGTTTTCAAAAAATAAAGTTCCGGCATATTCTTCTTGAAAGAATTCACCAATCTCTCAGGGTTTGTGGAGATCACAAGACATCTGGAAGAAGTCTGCTCAGTTTGGTGTTAGACAACTTTAATGAATATCATAATCTTTACTATTAAAACTTAGTCATAAGTACTGTTCTGACTTTTGAAATGAACTAGAAGATAACCATCAAATTATATAGGCCCACAGTATGTTGACATGTTAACAACATAGTACCACAAATTTCGTATATTTGGTGATTGTTTCCAAATAACTTATATTTCCATATATATACATATACTCTCATATACCTTTTACTATGATACTGGTAGGTTTTAAAAATCAATGTCTGAAATCACTACTCTAAGAGCACACAAAGGAAGAAGCATCTATTTTGAAATCCCAATCCTGTTATATTTCAGCTGAATGTCTTTGAAAAATTTATTTCACTTTTTTGAATATTTGTCCCATAGAATATAGGGGTAAAAGTGCCTACCTTAAAGGTTAACATAAAGGAATAAAGAAAATTTGTAATCTTTGTTCTTACCTCTCCAAACAACCTACATCAACCCAATCCTACCAATGATTGACATATTCATCATTTCCCCAATCACTCTTCTCTGAGATTGTATTAGTTATCATCTAAAAAAGACCCTCCCCCTTCTCTCTGTCTCTGTATCTCTCTCTCTGTCAAAAACAATAAATAAATCTTTAAAAAAATAAAATAAATAAATAAAAAAGATAGTTTAGCTGAAGGGTATTTGGACCCTGAGAAAAATGCCAGAAACAACTATGCATGGTTCTACATGGAGTTCAGGTTTTAGACTGCAGACGTGAGTTTTGGCACTGGTGTGGGAATGGTTAATAACTGCTAAGAAACACCGCTGGACTCCAAATATATTACTGTTCACCTATGTGAAATATCTTCTTATGTGTGTTAAGAGAACTGTGCTTACCTGAAATGCCGCAGTATCATAAAACCATTCTTCAGTAATACATTCTGGGAGAACGGGGCATATATCAGTCAGACAAGACTATCAGGCCTTAAGTAATCAAGTAAAGTAATCAATGGGTTTTATAGCTCATAATGGATGAATTCATCTTTCACTTAAATAATCTAAGTAGCTAAAAGCTTTTGGTAATTTTTTCATTATAAAATTCAGTTGTTTAAAGACAAACTGTTTTCTAAACTTGACCAAGCATATTGTATAAATCACGCTTCTGGCACCTTGTTCTTACAACCCCATATAAATATCTTACTTTCGGAGGTAGATTTGGGATTCATAGAATATTCATTTGTGTGCCTGGACACTCCATCAAAAAAAAAAAAAAGTCTGCATGATTAAACAGAATACATTATTTTGCCTCTTTATTTGCATAATAAATTTGCATAATAAAACAAATAATGACCCTAAATTATGGGTCATTGAATACTAGTTATAGCATCTAATAAGTTGTGCCTTCAACCTCACTCACAATGTTCAAATTAAAGTAATTTTAAAGGGATAGGAAGTTTCTACAATTATTATATTGCAAATGGATAGTCAAGAATATGCAGATTATTTTAATATGAACATTGTAGCTACATGATGCTAAAGCAAATAACTATAATTATATAGTTGGTGGGTTGACCTATTATACAATGTCTGATATACCCGTTTTTGAGATTGAACACTGTATTAGAATATTATAGATACACATATCTTTCACAGTCTAGGCTCAAGTATCAGCATGAAATGTCTCAACTTATTAGTACCTTTTGTTTTCTTCCTATTGTCTGCTTAGGTAGGAAGATATTAACTATAATATCCTCAGTGGAGGTATATAACAAGATCACTAATCTCAAATTATAAGAACACTCATTATTAAATTTTTGAATTACTAAAATATTAAAATTGAAAATATGAATGATCCTATGTTGATCATCATTCTCTTCATAATTAACCATTAAATGCATAGTATATGAAGAAATATTAGAGGCTTTGTGATAACATTGCAGTTGAAATTTATTCTATATGTGAATACTATATACGATGAAAAAAAAAAAACAAGAGCTGTCCGAAAAGTATCCAGCCATGTAATATGAAAAATAGAGACAATTATGGCTGGAGTTTTTCCAAACAGACTTTATATATCAAATGTTAAATTCATGAACTAATAATAGTGCACCTGTATATTAAAGTGGATGATTCCAAGTTGGAAGCTGAATTATACTCTCTCAAGGTTTCAGATTTATCTGATTGTGTCTGAAGATGGGTGAGGCAGGTCTTCCAGAAACCGCTTTATGTAATGAATAGAGCAGCCTTTTGAGAAATAACTTATATCTAGAAAAAAAGAAAGTTGAGGACCATGAAGTTCATCCAAGAACAACGCTGAAGAGGAAGTGTGGTCTTGAGTAAAAAAGAGTATTGATCACTGACAGCTTTATAATCCAGTCTTCATGAATTTATATCTAACATTTGAGTAGATTGGTTAGAATTTTTAAGATCCATAACAATGAAAGAACTGTCTTACTAAACTTTGTGAAAACATTGAAAAAAAAAAGAGGTAGTTCTATTTTGTCACCTGGGTAACAGACTAATTCATAAGTAAGGATGTAAAATATCATCTCTTTTGGTCTATGTATTGAAGAATGCAAAGTATGAAAGTTAGATATGGACCAGAAAAAGGAAGAGTTTGCATAGCATATCAACAAGTTTTCATTGGTAGCAGCAGAAGGTAGTAGAACAGAGCAAAAATAAAAACAAAACAAATAAAAATAAGCTTGAGTTCATGAGCAAATAGGATGTACCAACTTGGAGACTCTGATGTACCCTGGAGGACTGAGTCACGTTTTTTACAACTTTCCACTCCACAATTTTACAGTGTGAGAAAAAAAAAGAAAGAAAGAAAGAAAGAAAGAAAGAAAGAAAGAAAGTAAAGGGCACAGATTGTAGCAAATATAATTCACTTGTAATTTTATCAAAATTAGACAGAGATAGAAAAAAGTTTAGTTCCTGTAGGTAAACACAACACACAAAATAACCACTACTGTGATCTCATGTTTACTCTTAACTGGGATAGTCTTAATTTTATATGTTCACATTATCATACTATAGTTATCCTGTACCTTATGACTCATTCCTTAAATAAGCCGTTTTCCCCTAAAACTTAGAAGTCAACTTGTCCTGGCATGTCTATATTTGCAAATCTAGGTAAGAGCAACCCTAGAAACATGAAGTCACGTGGCCATCAAAGTATCTATACAGCCTCCTATGTATTTGTTCTCTTAGTTGTGTGTTAATGGTTCTTGGCTTACTTTCTTTTCTCTTAAAGTTCTTTAATACATCTGTTGTGGCCTGCCCCCTCCAGAAAAAATCAACACAGTTATTAACACTGACCTTTGGGATATATTAATAATTTCATGTCATTAGTGGAGTGAAACAAACAACAGTAGCAAACTGATGCATGTCTTAAGCTTTGCTCAATCACCTTGCTGCAATTTTTAATATGCTATTGCCCTTGAAGTTCATCATTTTTTCAGAAAATTAAATATCTTGGATGATACATGCTCCATTTATTGTTTTTTTTTTAACAAACATTCACATCTACAATGCCATCAGACAGGGTCCCAAAAATTTCACCATGATTGTATAATATTGTGAAACTAAGTTTGGTGTTGTAGTATAAAAGACAACCCATTCTAAGACATTGTAAAAGGAAGAATCCTCTGTTCAGAAATTTTACAGATTAGGGACTTTGAGGTGAACATTTGGAGAAAGAGTGCTTCAACTCCATATCTTTAATAATTCTCTGAACATTTAAATCCCCACAAATTGCATAATACTTGATGTATGACAGATGTTCAAGAAATGTGTATTGAATAAACAAATGAAGGAATCTTTCAATTTTGAGAGCTCAATAGCATTGCAAATATCTACTTTTATTAGACTTAATAATCTTTGTAAGATTGACCATGAATGGTGGAATCAGATTGCTATAAGTCATTCTATCACCACTGCCCTTTGCTTACACCAGTCACGTGGTTACTCCCACTTGGTTCATCTGTTTATTTTGCATCTCTCTGTGCAAGCCCCTGCCTGGTCATTGTCTCCATCATTTTACTCCTCTGCTCAAAACTCTTCATTGCCTATTGTAATATCTGTGAGTTTCAATGTCTTACCCTGACTTTTAAAACCTCTATGAACAATGGCCTTGGGAACCTCATTTTCCATCATTCTCTTCCCCATGACTTTATCCTTACCTTGTATTAGTGCTTATGCCATATTGATCGAGGACCATTCAACAATAACTACTGCGATTTATGTCATCAAGGTTTCCAGGTTACACATATTCTTTGCTCTGTCTTTTCAAGTCCTATTCAAAATTTAGATGCAGGCTCTGTGAAGTATTTTCAAACTATCGATGTCTCATTGATAGCTCATTCATTCACTACTAACTTATTATGTGCTGAGATACAAAGTCACCAGCTGCTAGAAGTGCTAGTACTAGTATTAGGCAGGTCCAAGTTTTAAAATTCTTATATTCTAGTGGAAAAGATCAACATGTAGACAAATAATTACACTGTAGAGAGATAAGCATAAATCTGAATATATACAGATAGTCACAGGAGTACATTTATAACTTTTAAACAATCCTCCACATATTTGAGAACACATTGTATATTGATTGCCTTGTTGCTTTTTGATGTTGTATAAATGTTCAATTTGTTTTTCAGGTTGAGAAGACACTTCTTGAGGGAAAGAACAATGTCTGATTGCATTGTGTTGTGTGTTCTCCCCACTGCCTAGCATAAAAATTCTTACTAGTTGATTGTCCTTTTCTCCTTGTGGATGCCTAGATTTATGGGGAAAAAATATTATAAATTACAGCTATTTTATATAACTCTTCAAAATATGTTCTATTTTAAGTGTTTGATTTACACAAAGAGAATAAGCAGATAATTCATAAAAGGAGAATACAAGTAGAAATTACCAGTATAAAAAGATATTCAACCTTACCAATTGTTAAAACTGCATGAAATAAATCAACAGGATACTTTCTCATATAAAATTTATAGGTTTGGAATAGTCTGGGTTGTACATTATATAAATTACAATCCATGTGTTGGTAAGTAAGAGAACACATGAGTAGAAGCCATGTAAATAATAATGGTTTATAAGAAATCTAGAAGCATGCACAGCAACCCAACAATGTTATTAAGAAGTCATTTATTCTCTTATCCCACTGAGGATTCAGCAGTGAACACAATAATTGTTATTCTCTTGAACTTTCATTCTAGTTGTGTTTGGGTTTGGAAATCAGAAGCAAAGAGGCAAATGGAAATGATAGATGATGATAGATAGATTAGGTCTATGATTGATAGATAGATAGATAGATAGATAGATAGATAGATAAATAGAAACATATATAGATTTATTTACATGTATACACACATACGTGCACACACACATATGCATGTTAGAGCAGGTTGTGATACCTAGTAAGAACAAAGAAATCAAGGTAATATAAGTAGACAATTCGGGGTTTCTGGCTTTCTACTCTTCCATATTGGTTAGTAATAGCTCTGTCCCTATTCACAAGGTGGCTATAGCAATATCATATGCTCAGATAATAGCCTTCAGCACAGAAAGGGTAAGAATAAAGGGGAGAAATCTTTCTTCTCCTGAATCTCTGTTTTCACTGCAATGGAAAATATTTCCTAGAATTCACTCAGCCAATGTCACCCTATTTCTTATTGGGCAGCAGCAGGTCACATGTTTTCCCCTAAACTGGGGGTGGCGAACCTATGGCACACGTGCCCAAAGTGGCACGCAGAGCAATTATTTCGGTATGCGGAATTATTGGTTTTTGTTATAAAAACATCCTATGCTTCTTATAGACATAAAAATAATCGATACCTCTATCTCACTCGATGGGTTGGCACGTGAGTCGAGCGAGTATACTCTTATTTCATAAACTTTGGCACTCAGTCGCTAAAAGGTTCGCCACCCCTGCGTGGCCTAAACCAATGACTGCAAATGGAGAGTGGGACTACCATGACTTACCGGCATGAATAAAAATGATTCATCTTTTGGAGCTAGACAGGGAGTTTACATTCCCCCAATCACATTAGTCAGCTTGATACCTGAATCAAATTAGTCTTTGACTAGCAAGGAAAATAAGAGGAAAATGGCTTCAGGGGAAGTCAACAAACAGTGTTGGTCACAAGGTTAACTTAGAAAGTTCAAGCTGGTTACCTGTAGTTACAGGCCTATTTATTGGCAGGTTCCTGACTAGAATCCAAGTCTTTTCACTCAACTCTCGGGATTTTACACTCCTGAGCAGATGCCAAGCTCCATGCTGTTTTGTTGCACAATGCACATACACACTTTTAGCACAGAGTCATAGAGTTAATGTGTGTGAAAAGAATGGATGAATGAATAGCGTAAACTAAGTAGAAACACTAAAATGTTTCTTCAGAATGTTAAGCATCATGTGATTAAATAAAAATTTCAGTTTTTCAATTTTCCTCAAAGATGTCCAATAGAATTATGCACACTGCTGAATTTCAGTTATTTGATTATAAAACAAACGGTTAAGCCTCATTTCAATGGTCTCTCTCTGTCAGCATTATGTATCCCAAACTGCAGATGTATTTTTTACTTTACTTAGTAAATAAATTCCTATTCCTATTCCATAGACCTTCTAGGACTTTAATGCTTAAGAAAAAAATGCATACCGGTAATTTCAGTATCAGCATAAACAAATTACTAAACAACTTGTTTTTCAAAGGGATATAGCATTATAGGAGCTTGTAGCCTAGAACAGACACATATATTGTTATGTAGAGATAATATACATCCACTCCGTAGAAATATTGTTCAGCTAATCTCATTTCATTCCAAGTTCCCCTTGGCTTTGGTATCACTTTCTCCACATGTAGGAGACTGTCTAGAACTGTGGACAGACTGTACTTTTTTTTTTGTTCCAGTCTTTTCTCTACCATAAACTCAGGAGACAGTCTTAAGAAGCCAGGCAATCAATCATAGTCTATATCTTCCCTTTAGAAAGAGAATAACTGTCTACCTTATTGAAATTTTGTGACATCGTATGTGGTTTTTAATGGGATAATAAATGCACAGTGGTTGGCACATAGATGTCATTTATTAAATGATAACTATTGTTTTTAATAACATTGTACTTTTTACACCTATCATTTTTTGTTCCTTAGTAACTTAGTTTTACTTGTAAATTATGTCTTTCTGAATCATCTCTAAGAGCTTAGAGAACAAGAAAAGTAATGGTATCTTCATTATTTTTACTCTGCAGATTTCTGAATGCACAGTAATTAATATTAAATACATTTTAAGTTAGTTAATATGTATACATATAATATTGGCAAATGATTATGAACAAATACAGTGGTTGCTGTATATTTGACAAATAAATAGGTTACAATCAACCTCAAAAATCTTATGAGTTGGTGGTCTTAAAGCCATAGATTTTTACTTACTATGAATCTGATAAATTGTATAGAAAGCTTTAAGAAAATAATTTGTTTTATGTATCAAAGGTAAAATGGGAACAAATAAGCTAAATAATATGAAAGATGTACTTAATTTACAAGGACTGGGGATTTCTTGAGATGAGATTCAAAGTGGTGAGCTGGTGTAACCAGTCATGACATATTAGATAGAAAACTATGAGATCTAGACAAGGTGTTTGAAATGGTGTCTGTCTGGTATGGAAATAAGAGGAAGCACATTAACCTGGTTATGCCTCCTCTCATTTTATGCTAGAAAACTAAAAATTACATTATCAAAAGTATCCTTTGATGTTGATGTCAGTTCAGTTGTCCTCCCAAAGCAAAAGTTGAGTGCCAGGGCCCAGAAGCTTCTATTTCCCATTCAGTTCTCTGTGGAGGACAAATGAAGAATATATTTGCATGCATCTGAAACACTAACCCAAAAGCAAGAAACTTAAGGCTTTCTGCTTGTCAGTAATGGGCTTCATTTCATGCTTTGTTCTAGTGGCAATGGGCTTTATTCAATCACTGAAAAACAGTAGCTAATTTTCCACTCTAGTCCTCCAGGCACACGTATTAAACAAAAATAGTAAACTGGGATGTAAAAAGCATTCAGTAAGTGGTGGGTAACATCTAAACTTTGGATCAGCCATGTTGCTGTAGGCTTTATTATTCTCATTTGGCAGATAATGAAATGGAGGCTCAGGTACATCCTATAGATTTGGCACCCAACAGACCAGGATCAGAATCATGACTTTGCCACTTTCCAAACCTGTATCCTTGGGCCAAGTCCATCCTCTTTCCTCACCACAATATGTCTGTTTTCCCCCAACCAACAGACAGTTGACTTCAGTGAAACTCATATTTTGTAAACCTTCCTCATCAATTTCTGACATTTGCTTTAGACTATACAAGCTGTACACAGACCAGCATTGAGCCCTCTGCAGCTTCACACCTGTCACATCATGGGGCACATGCTTGCTCTCACATTGTTAGTGACAAAGAAATTTAGAGCTCATTGTCTTGCTTATGCTCAGCTGAAACTTATGAGATAGGAAAGTGTTCAAACTTTTCATAAATAATTTTTTTTTTCACAAAACTTCAACTGATAATTCATTAAACAATGAGGAAAATCTATCACTACAGTGCACCTTGGGTAGATCAGAACTCAGTATCACAGAAAGATATCCTCAATCATTTCAGATCATCAAGCTAAATGTCTTTCCTGCCATGAAGTTTAAAGTGAATGTAGTCTCCTTAGGTACCATTCAAAAGAGTTCGAATGACAATGTAAAAATATTAAAAGAATCTAAATAGCATTCTTTTTTATGTATAAATGTGTGTGTGTGTGTGTGTGTGTGTGTGTGTACATACACTAAATTCATTGAAATGAAAAGGAGAGAGCTAAGGTCAATGTTAGTATTATTCTCTCACTTTTTGACTTTATATATAAATGCCAATGATTCTGAAGTTTTGCAAGATGGATATTTATAATTATTACAGATTTCATTAGCTAAAGAGCCAGCATTAGAAGGTAAAATTTAGATTTTAATGAACAATTCTTTGAAAGGATGTCATGAATTGGTATCTGGAGGATATAATCATGACTTAAACACCAAGCAGATTAAACGAGTCCAGGAAAGAACTAGATAGAATAAAGATTAAAATAACTTCAAAGACAGGCCCCTCTAAACCTAGGGAAAATAATATAGTAAGAATGAAATGAAAAGGAATAAGAAATGTGTGCTTTTAAAATGTAGTTTGTGTTTTAATGTTGTATATTTGATGGAGAAAATTTAGGTTGACAATTTTAACTGTTGTCATTTAACACAGCAAATTAAAGGCTTTGGCAGCAATAAGTAGATTCACACTGATTGGTGCTAAAATTCAATGGCCTTGCATAACTCTAGTCCAAATTCTACCTTGTCAATTTCATGGATCCAGCTCCGTCTCAAGAGAGGTTAATGACCAAGAGACAGTTAGGGTATGCGTTTTTCAGTGCAGCCTGAGAAATCTTCTGATGCTGATGATATAAATAATAACAAGTAATACTGTTATGAAGGCAAATGCACCATTTCCTATGCCGTGTTGTACTGAATACTCTACATATATAACACATGCTTACATGAAGAGATGCTTTAACAAGATTTAAGAGCCAAAAAAGTGACGATAACCTTGCCTCTTAGTTTATTTCTGTTAATTATTGTGTATTGTATCACAATAGCTTCACATCAGTTAGACTTGAAATGCAATTATATTCTCAAAACAATGAATATTTTTTTAATGAGAAAAAGGAAAATAACCACTTCCACCCACTTAGTGGTAATAATAAAATATGACCACTTTATTGCAGAAACTAATACTTATGAGACCTTGAAATCACTATGATCACCTGACAGTATTGTGTTGACAATGGATTCTAGCAACCTTGTGTTCCTCTTGCAGTGGAGAGGGAATTAGAATTCAGTGTAGAAAGTGGCCCAGTAACTCTCAGTTCACAGTCATGGCTGTTCATCACAGTCCACTTTTTTTTTTTTTTTTTTTGGATAAAAAGTATCTTTCTTTCAATGATCTCATTCTGAAATAGCTCTATTTACTATCATTTTTATTTTATAAATTAAGCAAGGAAGAAGAGATGCTTTATGGCTCCATCTTTAGTAACAATTTTGTTGGTTGGGGGTGGGGTGGGGGTGAAGCACCAATAGTAAATCACTAAAAACTCACCCTGCCGAATTGTTTGAGATATTTTGGCCTTTTTGGAAACTTCATGTTAGTTTGGTGTTTTGTCTGTGTGTGTGTGTGTGTGTGTGTGTGTGTGAGTGTAGTATGGTCTCATAATTACAACAGAGGAGGAACTAGAACACATCAGTAGGTACGTCTTAGCCCTCAGATACATTCTACCTTCTCATCTATGCCTCTTATCAAATCCTAATTATTGAGTAAACTGGGCTATTCCTTGTGTTTACTAAAATATAGTGTATTCTGCCACAAAATCTTTGCTTGTATTGATTTCCTAGGTCTTTCATCTTTGTTATAACCTATAACCTACTGAGTTATAACCTATTTTTCAGGACATAAATAAAAGGCAACATGTCCGTCAAGTTATCCATTAAAAAATCAAAGTTCCTCTTCTAATAACAAAAAAATCTTTAGAAATTTCCTATGAAACCCTTCTGTACATTGACTGTACAAACTGAATTAATAAATTCCTTTCTTACTCTTACTACATTTATGTATCATATGCTTATTACTGCTCCTATTCAGGGCTCTGCATTTTAAACATATTCAATAAATGTTGCTGGGGATGCCGGGCTAGCTCTGCATATTGAATGCTTGCCTTACAATCATGAGGCCCAGGGATTGGATTTCAGCCCCAGCCCGTGCAAACCCCACATGTTGCAGAAAAGCTGGTAACGGCCGGGATTGCCCAACCCCACATCCACTTGTATGGAATGAAACTATGTCACAACTAATGATGTACAACTATGGAGACTGCTCTGGGCCCTCCCCCTTCTCTCTCTCTCCCTCTTTCTCACTTCTCTCAAAACAATAAAAATAAATCTTAAAAAATAAAATAAATAAATAAATGTTGTTGATGTATACCTGAAGTAAAATTTAAGTCATATAGAATTTGATCCTTATTCATTGTTTCCTATAAATAAGAGAAAATCCTTACTTGAGTCAATAAACCCCAGGGTCAAATGCAAAAACTGTGCAGTCAGATTACCTAGGTTCAATTTCAGTTGTGTTGCTAAATAACTGAGCGATCTTAGGCAAGTTACTTAACTTCTCTTTTCCTTGGTTTCCTCATCTGTAAAATGGACACGATAATAATAATACTGATTATTAATACCTATCTTATAGGGTCACCAAAAGGTTTAAATATATTAACCTATATACAAGAAAAAAGTGTGTCCACCCAGCATATGGTATATGCTAAGTAAGTATTAACATTGCACTCTACTGTGTAGATGAGAGATTTCAAACAGGCGTTGGCAGGATGCATCTGTCCTACAATCATGATGTTTCGGCCTAATGCTGCTCCAATACACAAGATTTTATACTGGTTGCCAACATTTAAAGGAGGACATTTGCACTAAATCCAGATTTCTGGATTTTCTTGGAAAAAATTAAAGGGTTGGTTAATATTGAAGCCTTTGTTTACTAAAGGGAAAAATCTAGCTGGGATCAAGTAGTTTCTGCCTCATTTAGACAGAACACCTGTTCTCTGGTGTTCCAGACACCACATCTGCTTGCTGCCTCCTTGACCAGAGCCTGTATGTCAAATGCCATTCCTCAAATGACACTTTATCTGAAACATTCACTCAAAGTACTTGTATTGAGCTAGCCCTTGCAGGCACTGATTTTGAAAGACTGAAATTAAAAGGAATAATCTATGAAGACACTGCTGATGATCACCTTAGCAAAATGACACAGCCAGGATGTTGATATCGCTATTGCAATGACTATGACTTTGATTGCCTCTAGTGCTACTAGCCCTTTATTGAGTACACATTATTTACCAGGTGCTGTAATAGGCACTTCATATAAATTATCACTAGTGCTTATGAGAAACTTACAAAGTAGGTATTAATAATTTTCTTATTCTTCAAGAAAAGAAATGGAGGTTCAATAAATTGCAGTCACTGTCCCAAGGTCAATGGTGGTGTCAGAAAGAAAGCAAAGGTCTATCTGTTTCCAAACCCAGTGCTTTTTCACCATATTGATTTGCCTTCCTTTTGTCAACCTTTCTGGTTTCTCTCACATTGTATTTGTCCACGTACCAAGGAAGACTGAAAGAGGATGATTTTAGCTCTATTTTATATAGGAAGAATTAAGGCATAGCAGTAGGCAGACCTCAAAGGAAGAAAGTGACAGAGAGGAGTAGGCATAGTCCTGGGACAAAGACAAACATTATTTCTCTGTTACAAATGTTATGGAAATTAACTTAGAAAAAAATATCTTGTCCTCAGCTATACCAGAGTCTCCTCCAATTGAATCCTCTGAAGTGAGACAAAAGCCTTTAAAGATAATTTTCCAACTGCTGATGCTTAGCCCTATTTTAGAAAATATAAAACTTCTGTTTTGAAAGCATAACAACCCCTTTCTAATGAGGCAGAGAAACAATGCGTTTCCATGAGCATTACAAACTGGGTATTTAGAGCAAAAGAAAACTCACTATATGTGTATAAATAGTGAGTTAAGTATCCATTATTCATTCTCATTAAGATACCTACCAAACATTTAAATAATTTTACTAAGAATAATTTGTAGTTGCTTGTTAATTTTTGTTTATAGTTTCAGTGAACTCCTTGGAGCTCAAACTACTATTGTTTTGCTGGATCATTTGTAATATGACTGGAAATTATACTTTAAGTTATCTGTGGGAGAGAGACAATTCATTTTTGCAAATTCCAACTATCTTTTCTGATTCTCTAAGAAGGAACATATTCAATGCAAAGTTCCAGTTTCAGAATAAATTACTTAGGATGTACTAAAATTTTATCTTCTCTCTGGAAAAAAACAGAAAGCAAACTATAAATTGCCCTATAATGGTCTGGCAGTTTCATATCCAATTATCAAATTATACTTATGTTGAATTAATTAATATTTTTCAAGAGAAAATAATAAACGTAGATAAGCTGGATAATGCTTAGGAGAAAAAACAAAACATGGAAATATTGCAAGGAAATCACATAGAGACCAATTCCTCCAAGCAACAAAATAATTAAATCCAGAGAGTTCATGAGCTCTTGAATGGCCATGGGCCTTTCACCATGACAGTCACCAAACAGATTCACTAATGGTATTTACAAACAAATGATCTGTTGCTTCAGAAAAGGGTCAAAATATATCTTAAATTCCTTTATATATGTTGTAATTTCTATGCTTGCTCTGCTCTACACAGACATAAAGGGAAGCAGAGGTCAGGGGGTGGGCGGGGGAGGAGGGGAAGGCTTCTATGATCTTTCTGTCTTTTTTAAGTACAGTGAAATTTGATGGCTCTAAGCAAAATAAACAAATGACCAAGCTCTGGGCTGTACTGAAATTCACCTTAATCATATTCAGATTTTACCAACCCATTCTATAGTAATTGAAAATGTCACAAAAATAACACCTTCTTTACTACATTGTGAAATTCGCAAGTACTGTAAATCAGAAATAATCAAGTTCAACTATTTTAACAGTAAACTGACACTGCTGTTTTTAAGCCAGATGTACAAAATAGTTTGTCATTTATAGAGCACCCACTCCCTTAAATATGTCAACACATCAATACGGCTTTCTGTCTCCTGCAAATTCTCAATCATCTTTACACGAGCTAACAGTTACATTCTAAGGGAAGCAAACATCTTAATATATTCATGCTATTATTTGTTGGAAAAGATCCAGGGCCTCAATAAGGCACTGATTGGAAATGCACAAAGTATTTTAATATCCTAATTATTTTGATTTAACTTCTTCTAATAGCTTAAATTGATACTGAATTTATTTAGAACCCATTAGAGGGGTTTTTTTTTCCCCAACAGATCATAAACACAGACTGAACTTAATCTCAAGACAAAATTAATTATTCATGCTTCAAATTGCCCATACACTTTTCCAAAAACCTGCCACCCCCTCCTACATTCAGGCTTTTATTTTAATTCCTTTTCCATTTTTGGAAAGTAATTACTGGCAATGTATATGTCATTCTGAAGAGCAGCCAGGCCTTCTATTCACGGATCTGAACACAAAACAGACACTCAGCAGTACAAGGAGAGAAGGTGTTTGGTGCCATCAATTCAGTATGACTATCATAGCCCACTAGCCCCACAAAGCTAGGCTACCAACATGAAAAGGACAAAAAGTCACAAGAACCACCTCTCCCGAGTTAATAAACAAATACCAATCATTGAATTATCTCACATGCAGGACAGAAAACTCAAGGCTGTGTTTTCTGGGAACACAGCACACTTCTTTGTAAATTAGCACCTTGCTGAGTTCAAATGGATGTTTTCCAAGAAGTGGGTTTCTCTGACTCAATGGACAAAGTACATATTCAAACTTGTTAGTACCAACTTTGGCAATTACAAACATGAGTAGGGTTACATAATGAGTAACTATAATACATTTATTTATTTATTTATTTATTTTTTAAAAATATTTTTATTCATTTATTTTTGACAGAGAGAGAGATACAGAGACAGAGACAGAGAGAGAACTGAACTGGGGGAGCTCCCAGTTCAGCATATGGTACCGCACGGGCTGGGGCCGGGATTCGATCCCTGGTCCCCGGCATTGCAAAGTGAGCGCTTAACCCACTGAGCCATCCCGGCTTCCCCTATAATACATTTAATAGCT
>PVKE010014552.1:14217-34877 GCA_004027555.1 Craseonycteris thonglongyai | reverse complement strand
TTTATTTATTTATTTATTTATTTTTTAATTTATTGTTAAATTTGATGAGGTTACATTGGTTGGTAACAATTAGACAGTTTACAGATGTACAAGTCCACCTCACATCATTCATGCATCGTATTGTGTGCCCATCACTCAGTATCAGTTCCCCTTCCATCACCTTATATCTAGTGCCCACTCCCACCTCCCCCCACAACTGTCCCCCTGCTCCTCCCGGCTTTCTTATAAGTAATTAATACTTTATAGCAGTCTTACAGATTCTTCTATATTCAATTCATTATTCTGCTAAATGTATTTTGATAAATTCTTGGTTAATGATAGGGAATAATAATAAGACCCCCCCAAAAACAATAATACCAAAAATATATGAAGGTTGTCCAGAAAAAATACAGCCATCAATGCCTATTTTCACATTAAACGACTGGATACTCTCCTGACAGCCCTGTATATGCATGAAACAGAGAACAAAGTAAGGCGGAAAGGATGGCACTCTACTGACCACATTTTAAATTCAAATTCACCTTATATCAAATATGAAAGAGAGTGCCTAGAGCATAGCATAGTAAGCACTCAAAAAAATGTTTAGCACCCCCGATGTCCCTAGTACCACCTTAGGCAGTTGGGTAAGGTAGCCATGCCATGGTGAACGGGACATAGAGCTTGGTGTGCAGATATAAAAATTGAGTTACAGTGTTATATTCTATTCCTTTGGACAGCATCTAAGATTGGGATAATTATATAAACTTCTCTGGATTACATTTATTGTTTGTGTAGTAGTGTTTAGATAGTGGTAGCAATATGGAGTCCTTAGGCAGATTGTGTATGTGACTTGTCACCCAGCGAGGCTGACATAATCCTCCTTTTACCTCTGAGGGCGTGCACTGGGGGGTCCTGACAGGTGAAGTCAGTGGCTCACTCGAGTGTGCAGAGCTGGCAAGGGGTGTAGCGTGGTCTGGATCTTGTCCCATGTAGCTCTGAACCCCTCCCTACTGTGCTGACTTAGCTTTCAGATGACTGAAGGCTGATAGTAAAACCATCTGCACTTCTTTTATTTGAACTTTCATGACACTATAGAGTCGTATATTTGTAACAGCCTTGCTGAGCTATAATTCACACAGCATATAGTTCAGCCATTTAAAATGTACCTTTCCATGGATTTTAGTGTATCGGCAGAGGTGTGAAACCATCACCACAATCAATTTTAGAACAATTTCATCACCCCCAAAAGAAACCATTCCCTTAAGGCTAAGCAGTCACCCCCAGTCACCCCCAACTCCTGTAGCACTAGGCAGTCTCTGTTTACATTCTGTCTATAGGTTTGTCTCTTCTGAGCATTTCATATAAATGAAATCATACAATATGTGGTCTTTTGTGACTGACTTCTTTCACTTAGCGTAATGTTTTCATGTTGTAGCATGTATCAGTACTTCCTTTCTATGGATGCATGGTATTCTATATGATGATGTTTTTGAGGTTTGTTCACATTTCATGGGTAGTCTCTATTCTTTCCCCTGTTATCGTTCAGACCCTTACCTGGGCTATACTTTTGTTATGTGACTCTGTCCTTGTACATTGTCAACCCACAGTTTCTACCTTAAGGTCTAGAAACAGGTCCATGTTATGGAGTGACTTCAGTAGATGATATAGAAGCCATCTTGCTCTGACTTTATGTTATGAAGTGGCTTCCTCCTCAGTGAAGACTTCCTTAACCTTTCCCCACCCTGCCTCCCCATTCCTCGCCTCTCCCCTCACCCTTGCACCTGGGCTTGGTATGGTCAGAACCTCTGAGTGGTTACTATAGTGGCCTGTGCATGTTTTCATCAAAGTGTCACATCGGTTATTGTCTGTCTTTCTCAGAGACCATGTGTTTTCATTAATACTTGCATAACATTATGAAAATGATAAGCATTTTCATAAATTTCTTGTTGAAGGAATGAGAGAATGAGTCACTGTTTTGATAACCTGCAGGCATTGTGGCTTCCTCAGGTCTTTGCCTGGCTTGGTCAGGCTTCCTGGTGGTGGAGGCTTCCTTGCAAGGGTGGAAAACCTTCACAGGGATCTGCTGTCACTCCCTCTGACCACCTGCCAGGATCACCAACTGTCGCCTTGCCTTCCTTCGTCTTACATGTACAAATGACCATCACTCTTGGATTGCTTGTTGACTGTCTTCACATTGACACGCTGGCTGATTGGCCGTGTCCCCAGCTCTTACTGTTCTCTCCTAACGCATTCTTTCCTAACCTTGTGCTCTAGCCAGGGCTTGAGTCCACAGAAGGACGGACAGACAGTCTAGGTTAGGCAGCTACAGATCTCAGGGAATAAGCATGGCTGTCTTGAACAGGAGACACCAACAAGTAAGTCTTACCTACTGTCTGTGGATGCAGTGTGGAAAGAGCATTGGATTTGGAATCAGAAGACTCTTGTTGAAAGAAAGAATTTCCCCACAATTTAGTACCGTGACCTTGGCAAATCAATTATCTGATTGTTCACTTATCTGTTAAGGAGGCCTAATGATACCGTTTTTGCTTTCCTCATATGGCTTTGGTGAGTTTCACTGAAGGCTAATAAGTCTGTTGAACTGTTGCAATTAGTTCTGTTCGTTTTTAACCCTTAAAAATAAATATGTCCTGATGTACGGGGAGAAGGGGTAGAGTGACCCATATGCAGGTGAGGCTCAGTGTGTGTGTGTTGTAAACCCATGCAAAGCTGTGAGGAAGACAGAATTGCTGATGTTCTGAGGGCCCTTTAAGCTGTTGCTGGTGAGTTAGAGCTCAGTCAAGCATTTGCCACTGATGACTTGTGTGTTAGCGGTTGTTTTCTAATTAAGATTGTCACCCCCGCAGCATACACCATGCATGTGTTGCCTCTAATTTAGAGCTTCTTAACGTGAATAGCCTTTTTTTTTTTTTGGGCAGAACTTGAGAGAAAACATCTAGAAATGGCGTCTGCTGTAGTCATGTGTTTGAATAACAGGATTTTAGAAACATTAAAGAGAAACATTTTGGGAAACATTAATATTAAAAACCATTTCTTTAAGTTGCTTGTTAAAGGTCTGCAGAAGTACTTTACATTTAAAGGCTATTTCTTGAGTTAGTATCAGAATTTAATTTCACAGAACACTGTTTGGTTAAAAGGATGAAGTATTGCAAAGCATTGAAGTTTCTAGGAGAGTTAATAGACTTTTAAATAGTGTTCAATCTACAACTAGCTGAGCATTCACTCTGTGTAAGGTGTAGTCCAAAGTACTAGGGTCTAATAAAGGTGAAAAAAATCATTGAATTTCCAACCCTCTGTTGTTTATACCAGGTTTGAAAAGAAAGCTTTTCTAGTAGCGACAAAAAGATTGGAGGGAGGGCAGTGAAGGGAGACAAGCTTGAAAAGCTCAGCAGTTGAGCACTTGCCTTGCCATTATAAGGTTTGGATTTGCATCTGGGCCCCGACCCGTGCAAACCCATATGCTGAACTGCAGCATAACTGGCAACCACCAGGTTGGCAGTGAAGGTTCTCGCCTCCCGTGCAGGAGGCCCCCAGTTTGATTCCTGCCCCATGTGGCCCCACATCCACCTGTGTGGAATGACACCATGTCACAGCTAATGATTAACTATGGAGACTGCTCTGGGTCCTCCCCCTTCTCTCTTCTTCCTCACCTTCTCTCAAACAATAAAATAAATTTAAAAGTTAGTCTGGGAGAAACTGAATGTGGACATCACAATGTTAATAACTTTTCTGCCATAGGGTCCACCCGGTGTTTTCGTAGAGTCTGGTTGTTGATTAATTTGCTTTTCTTCCCCCTGTCTCTCACAAACATTTGTCTGAAGTGTAGTTCTACTGGTTTCATCTCTTCATTCATCCTACTGCCACCCCTGTTGCTACGGCAGACCCTGTAGTTTGGCCTGTAGCAGTGGCTTGCAAAATTTTTGACTAGAATGCACAGTGAGAAATACAGTTTATTTTGTCGCCCAGCCCACACATATATACAAATACTCTGTTGCAACAAAAGCTTTAAGAAACAATATTTAATGCTTCGAAGCATAATGAACTCTGATCTTTCCCCTCCCATTCCTTTCTACACCTGACTCCTCTCCATTCCATTAAAAAACAAACAAACAAACAAACAAAACCAAAGAGAACCCATCCACTGCAGTGATTTCATGACCCACAAGTGGTTCACAAGTGTAATTCGAACAACAGACTGGGTCTGCGCAGCTGCCAGCAGAAGTTCTGAGATCTGCATCCGTGTCTGCTTTTTTATTATGTGTAGTTGAATGTAGGAGAGATGGGTAGAGGGCCAGCCCTTGCCACTCACTAAATCTATGACTTTGTGTAAGTCATACAGCTTTTGAGCTTTGGTATCCCTGTTGATAGGCAAATTTAAAGGATAAATTAAGTAGAGTATGCCAAAATGCTTGGTAAACCATGCATTCACACTATTAGTTGTATGATTGGAATCACATACCTTTTATTGAGATATGACGTATATACAGAATAATGCACCAATTTTAAGTGTTGACAAATATAATCGTGCATATGCTACAGTCATATATATTATTGTGCTTACACTGCAATCATGATATGAAACATTTCCATCCTCCCAAAAGGATCCTTCTGTGTCCTTTGCCATCAGTTCTCCCGCATCCTGGCTCTTGACCAGCCTTCTGAACTCAGTCTAGTTAGGTTTTTAGACTTTCATATAAATGGAATCACATAGAGTGTTGCCTTTGTGTCTGCCTTCTTTTACTTAGCAGAATGCTTTTGAGACTAGTGTTTGGGTGTATCAGTAATTTGCTCTTTTTATTACTGAGTAGTATTGTTTGGTTAAACCACCATTGGTTTATTGTACAACTTAGGTGGTTTCCAGTTTTTGGCTATCATGAGTACAGCTGTTAGGAACCCTTGAGTACAGTTCTTTTTTGGATGTATGTTAATTTTGGAGTGGGAGTGGTAACTGTATGTTTAACTTTATAAGAAACAGACAGCTTGTTTTCCCAGTGATTAGTGATGTTGAGCATCTTTTCCTGGGGTTATTTGCCTTTCATATCTTTTTTGAAATGTCAGTTACTTTATATAGGACTGTCCAAGTTACCTATATCTTCTTGAGTGAGCCTTGTTAGTTTGTTTTTCAAGGAATTTCTTCATATCATCTACATTGTTGAATTATGAGTTGCTTGTAATATTTTTTTTATCCTTTTAAAGATTTTTGTTATTGTTTTGTTTTGACAGAGAGAGAGAGAGAGAGAGAGAGAGAGAGAGAGAGAGAGAGAGAGAGACAGGGAGAGACAGAGAGAAAGGGGAAGGCCTAGAGCAGTCTCCATAGTTGCGCATCATTAGTTTTTGATATAGTTTCACTCCACAGGTGGGCACGGGTCTGGACAGGGCAGGAACCGGGCCAGGGGCCTCCTGCATGGGCCCCAGCAAGAACTGAACTGGGGGCCTCCCACATGGGAAACACCCCCCAGGTCAGCATATGGGGTCCACAAGGGCCAAGGCCATGATTCAATCCTCCAACCCCAGGGCTGCAAAGAGTGCTCAACCCACTGAGCCATCTTGGCTTCTTCTTCATATCCTTTTAATGTAGGATCTGTATTGATTTCCCTGATTTGTAATTTGATTCCCTTGTAGCCAGAGATTAGAGTTTGTGTGATTTCAATCCTTTTCAATTTGAGTCTTGCTTTCTGTCTCAGAGTGTGGTCTATCTTGGTGAATGCTCCATGTGCATTCTTTTTTTTTATTTTGTTAAAATTGATCTATAAATAGTAAATAGGTCAGGTTGGTTGATAGTGTTGTTCACATCTTCTATATTCCTGAATTTCATTCTACTTGTTCTAACACTTTTCAATAGAGAAGTGTTGAAGTCTCAAAATATAATTTAGGATTAAAAAAAAATTTTGTTTGAGTTTTATAGCTTTGCTTCATAGTTTTTGAAATTCTCCAGTTAAGTGTAGACACACATAAGATTGGTATGAATCCTTTGTCATTAGGAAATGATTCTTTTTATCCCCAGGAATATCCATTAGTTTTTAGTCTTTGGACATTTACTGGATTTCCCTGCCTTAGTTGATCCAGTTTTCTCCTTGCCCTTTGAAGAACTAAGATGTCTTGGCTTCTGTGAGACCAGACTTTATTGGTTTCATATCCATCTGCCCTTTCCTCTTCTGTCCCTGTTGTGTGTGTTTTTCCTTTGCCTGTCTTTAACTATTGTTTTTTCTCAGGTTTCTTTCCTGAAGCCACTGCTGTCCTCGGTCCACAGGGCTTGCCCTGGGTGATCACCTTGTCTAAGTCTCCGTCTATGACCTTTTTCCGAATTTGTGACAAAAATGCCTTGGCCTGCTGAATACCTTCATATAGATGTCTCATCTGTATGCAATACTCTTCGTGCCCCAAATTAAACCTTTCACTTTCCTCTTAAATTTGTTTCTGTTCTGATATTATCCTAGAAGGTCGCTTCACCCTTTTAATGTTTCTTTCTGATTATTTCTTGGATTTATTTCCTTCTCTCAATTTCTTCTATTAGAGCATTAGTCCCCTTCTTATCTCTTGGCAGGATGCTCACAACTTCCTCTTGCTCTAAAAAGCCAGTTTTCTGAACAGCAACCAGAGTAACCTGTCTAAATGGCATCTCTGACCCTATTTTACTCTATTTGAAATGGCTTAGTTGCACCTGTTATCTATAGAGCACGATTAAGCTCTTTGGCATGGCATATGAGCCCTCTATGGTAGTACCCTGCTTCTCTAATTTGATTTACATCTGTCACTCAACGTGCAGAACCCTCCCAGGAATAGACAGATGTGAGATAAGTTGCTGGAGAATTTACAGAGCGAAAGTAGAAACATGGCAGCTTATTGGAAGAATGTATGTGAAGTGATAGTAAGGACCACGTATTTACCAGCTGTGTGCTAAGTAGTGTTTCCAGTAGTAGCATTATTAACACATTTAATTTTCAGGGCAGGCTCTTAGTAGGCATTAATATTATTCCCATTTATAAAGATGGAGAAACTGAGGCAAGAGAGAAGTAAAGTAACTTGTTCAGAGTCACATGGGGCAGCCAGACTGGCTTCAGAGAACACCATCTTGAACAAGAGAGTTGGGACTGTCCCTTAAGTGCTGTCCCTTCCTCCACTAATAGTGCCAGTGATAGAAAAATGATAGAAAAGTGACAGAAAAATATCTCTATTTTCTGTGTTTTCTTTGAAGCTATCTAGATGAGACTTCTGACCTTTTAACCAACAGGGAAAAATTGTATCATAGCTGTTGGTCTCAATCCTGAGACATTTATAATTGTGAAGACATATTGCATCCAAGAAGTTTTCCATGATAAGAAATGAACAATTTTGAATATTTATAGTAAACAAAATGGAGAAACTTTTATCCCCTCGGAACGGTGAGATGTGTGACTGAGATGGCACAGGTAAAGGATATGAGATTTAAAAAATTACAACCATGTAGAAAAACTGTGTGGGAACCACTTCAGAGCTCTAGCAGCTGTCATCTGCTCCCAGGTACAATGTCCCAGCTTTCCTGGTCTCCCTCACAGTTCCCCATGGGGAGTAAGATCTTGTGGCCTTTGAGCCTACCACCTGGTCTGCACATGCGTTCTGATGGGTGCTTTCAGAAGCTTCCACTGTGCTCTGGAGTCTTCTGAGCCACTCAGGATAACTAACTGCCACCAGAAACCTGCAGCACATTCCCAGGGGTTTTCTGTGAGACTAGTTCACTCAAAGATGAGCTTCCCAGATGAATGTGTCCAACAGGATGGGCTTTTGTCTACTTCTGAACTGTTCTCTACCTACCTAGATGTGATATGTCTTGTAGGATACATATATACTGGTATATAAATAAATAAATAAATAAATAAATAAATAAATAAATAAATAAATAAATAAATAAATAAATAAATATTTTAATGAAAGAAAATAAAATGATTTTGATTATTTGAATATGTGCCTAACTTGCAAGTCAGTTAATAGGAAATAAATCATTAACTTAAAAAAACCAAAAACTTAGGGAAGCCGGGATGGCTCAGTGAGTTAAGTGCTCACTTTGCAGCCCTGGGGACCAAGGATCGAATCCCGGCCCTGGCCCATGCGGACCCATATGCTGAACTTGGGAGTGCCCCCAGTTCGGTTCTCACCGGGGCAAGACCCCGGCCCAGTTCCTGCCCTGTGCAGCCTCGCACCCACCTGTGGAATGAAACTGTGTGGAAAAATCGATGATGTGCAACTATGGAGACTGTTCTGGGCCCTCCCCCTTCTCTCTGTCTCTGTCTCTGTATCTCTCTCTCTCTCTCTCTCTCTGTCAAAAACAATAAAAATAAATCTTAAAAAAAATAAAAACTTGAAAGAGTTATTTAAACTAATTTTATCTTATTGGCTTGGTAGAGTATAAAGATTTTATGCAATAATTTAAGTTCATTATGCATTTTCATGAACTTATATTTTCCTTGGTAAGTTAAAAACACTGAGTGATAGAGCAAAAAGTGACATATTTTCACATTTTTTCTTTCAAAGTATACTTTTTATTCTGTGCAAAGTAGAAACTTCAAGGTGGACTGGGCAACTTAATAAATGTGGTGTAAAATACATCAAAACCAGTTTTATAAAATTAAAACTATTCACTAAGTCAGGTGGGCCTTTCTGAGCCCATTAATATGAGTTAATTAGAGCTTCCTGTACTTAGATTTTCAGTAGTAACACTTAAGTGCTATCTTAGGATCTTTAAATATTTATGAAACAGTTTAGAGAGCTCCTCTTTAAATCAGTAGAAACTTGGGAGTAAAATCAAGAGCTCTCAGAGTTGAATATACTGAGATGTAGTAGGCTATGCAGACTTGTTTATTCATCCTTTTATTCATTCATTCATTAAACATTTATGGAGTGCCTAGTACTGTTATAGGAATACAGAGTTGAATAAGACTGTCTCTTCCTTCTTGGAACAGTGGGGAAACAGATATGCACACCATCAGTATACGTTTGAGTGCAATGTGATAATGGCTGGAACAGTAAGTAGTATATAAGGTTCTGTGGAAATGGTAAAGTGAACTTAGATCTTAGAGAAGACTTCATAGAGAACGTGAACTTCAGTTGAGTTTTGAAGGGTAAGTTGGAATCCAGGTTGGCAGGAGATGTAGTAACTTTTTACTCTGTAATAATTTTACTTCTGGATATCAACTGAATGGATTCCTAGAGTCAGGTTGACAAATAGAAAGCAATCAATGTCTTTGGATAATCTTCATGAAAGGGTACTATTGGTCTCTCTCTTTTTTTAATATATTTTTATTTTTATTTTTGACAGAGAGAGAGAGAAAGAGAGATACAGAGACAGAGACAGGGAGAGAACTGAACTGGGGGAGCTCCCAGTTCAGCATATGGATCCGCACGGGCCGGGGCCGGGATTCGATCCCTGGTCCCCGGCGCTGCAAAGTGAGCGCTTAACCCACTGAGCCATCCCGGCTTCCCCTGGTCTCTCTTTTAAAAATGAAGGGTAACATTCATTTACACTTTATATTTCCCTTTAAGTAGAGGGTATTATAATATTTGAATATATACAGTGATTATTATACTTTGAGAAGATGTGTTTAGATAGAACTTGAAAGTTTCTGAATGCTAAATTTTTAGGAAATGACTTTGTGCTACTTTCCTGTGGTAGTATTTTCCTCACAGTTGCAAGGTATCTACACAGTTCCAGTGTATCTAAATTCAAGCTTGTTTTTAGTGGAGGGTACTGCTCTTTGAATGATCCCTGCTGGGAAGAGTCCAGATTTTATTGAATGTATAAGAGGCATAGCACCTGGCATTCTTCCTGATGTGGTTGAGAAGGATTTAGCAAGGGAAGAAACAGTACTGGACTTATGTCCCAGGGAAGATAGAAAGCAATTCATTAGTTTACTTACCAAATGTTGGTAGGACATACACTGCTTACTTGGACCATGCTAAATTCTGGGACTAGTTTAGTGAATAAATGACAATTCCTGTTCTCAAGGACTTAGACTTTAGGTGAGTAAACATCTATGATGTGAGGCAGTCTCGGAATAGTATACGGACTCTTCTGTAGGCAAAGTGACTTCAGGCATCTCACCCAGCCTCAAGGAGTGTGGAAGGCACCAACATGAGATTCAGTCCAAACTCAGGGCTATAGACTGAGTTCAAACTGGTCAGAGTAAGTGGATGGGACATGAGTGATGAATGTGGGTAGGTGCCAGGCCCCCAGGAATAGCATGAACAAATTTGGAAAACTCTGGGTTGTTTACTCCATCTAGATCACCTAGTGTAAGAGTGGTGGAACTGTGAAGAGATTGTCTGGAGAGAAAGTAAAGTTCTGATTCAGATGGACCGTTGAGTCATGATGGTAAGGTATTTGAATGTCATCCTCTGATTCATGAAGATATTATATAAAGGTTGCAGGGTTTTAAACACAGGAGTGAGGGGCATGATGGGATTTGCATTTCAGTAAGATCAAAATGACATCAGTGTAGACAACAGCTCCAGGAGATGTAGGGGTAATTTAGGAGGCTGTAGCTCTTGTCCAAGTGACCTGAACTAGGGTAGTGGCAGTAGAGACAGAGAGAAGATGAATTTAGATACAGTTCACATGGTTTGATTTGTTTTCTTTTTCATTTTCATTAGTTATTACAATTCATCTTTCTTTTCTGCTGACCTGAGTCAACAAGAAAAGTCATGATCAATCCATGTCATCAGCAAGCACCTAGATGCTTCTGTCCCTATGCAGGTCCACTTTTGTCTTCAAATCTGACATTATCTCCCAATTCCTCCAGACCCTCCTCCTTTGCCTTTTGTATTTCAAAGCCTGTCGTTTTGAATGTTTGCTTTCCTCCTTGCTCTACTAAAACCTAGATGTTCTTTGAAGGCTTTAGTTTCCCCGTATCTCGTTACTTTAGAAGCTTCCAGCTCTTTTTAAGTGTTACTGTGCACATTTCCTTGTTTCTTCGACCCTCCCACTAACTCACTGAGGACATTAGAATTTGAGTTATTTTCTTCTTTTCCAACATTAGTTCTGTTACTATTTCCTATCAACCTACCAGGGGTTCAGGTCAGGAATCACCAAGGGGTTTGTGAGGGAATTTATGGTGTCCTTAAACTTGAATGGGAAAAAGATGAAATCTTTATTTTCATTAACCTTTTAAGTGAAATGTAGTATTTAAAAATATATATGAATATAGGCACCTCCCCACATTAGGATTTGACCTGTGACTTTATCATCACAGAAATCACAAAACATTATAGTTATTGAAGATGCTTAAAAAATGATTTATATTTAATAGTGTGTTGGAATTAGACTTTCTAGTACCTCTTGCTACGTAATGCATTCATGAAGAGGGATAACATATTACTAAGTTATAGTTTAATACTTTTACAACCCTGTTTTATTTAATTTTCTGTGCATATATTTTAGGCATTTAAAGGTATTCTACGAGGAGCTTGCTATTTGTCATCTATTACTATATAGTAAATTATCCCAAAATGTGAAGGCTTAAAACAATAATAAATACTTGACATCTCACAGTTTTTTGGGTCAAAAATTTGTAAGCAGCTTAATAGGACCATTGCGGTTTGAGATCTGGCAGATTATAATCAAGACATTGGCTCAGACCACAGTCCTGTGAAGACTTGGTGGGACTGGAGAACCCTGTAGTAGGGACTTACTTCTAATTGGCAGATGGGGTGCTGGTTGCTGTTGGGAGGCCTCTGTTCTTCCCTAGAGAGTTGTTTGTCAAGCTAATTACACAGCAAAGCTGTTTAAGCTGTTGGGTTTTTCCCCATCTCTTAAGTATAATACAAGATTGCATGAAAATACAATATAAGAGTGCAAACAGATACAGTACAAGAGTGCATGAAAATGGATCGATCTCTTTAAGCAATGTACATTTATATTATTTTTTGGATTTCAGGTATACATTCACATAGAATTTATCCTATGATTATAATAAACTATTTAATAATTCTCTTGGATTGCATGCAAATATCTTCTCCCTTCTGGAAGTGTGTTTATGATCTATATGTAGTTTTCAGATGTTTTAAGTTGTAGGATGACTAATAATTACAATATACGTGTGTTTCTTTTAGTTTTAAATTAAAAAAAAGTTACTTCTCTGTTAGTATTTAAGACATTGTAAGGGTGAAACCTGCATCTTCAGTGTTCCAGTGTAATGCTATAGCTAAAAATCCAGATAGTTTTTTAGAGCCTGATTTTTGGCTTAATTAATTTTATTTAAACTGTCATTACCGATTATCAGTGTTAGATAATACTCAGTAGGGTGCTCATTTAACTTCCCCTGAAGATAAGTGATATTAATTTATAAAACTCAGTATATCTCAGACACAGCTGTAGCCATATTAATTAAATGGGGTATACCACCTCCAAATAGCACTGTCAAATAATTCCCTTAGTCTTCTCTGTGTTTAATTCTTCAACAAAGGCAAATTGTGTACTTCATCTACTTGGGTTGTAATTCTAGCTCATCTTTAAGATGAAAATTTTATAATTATAAGACTAAAAGCAGCTATGCAAGTACACAAATTGTAAAAGTCATGTACTCCTTGCCACATTGCCAAATACAAAATAACCACCATTTATAGTCAGTAGTATGGGGATTTCTGTTGTGTTTTTAGGTACAAAAGTTTGATTAAAAAAATTTGATTTTGTATTCTACTATGTCTTGTTTTAAGCAAGTTGTATGTACGATTTCTTGAAAGATGAATTAGTGATTTTTTTTTCATTTCAGTAGTCACAGTATCATCCCTTTTAAAAAATAGATTTTTTTTTAGAACATTTTAAATGATTTGATGGTTAAATTCACTTTGCACCCAGCTTTGTAATAGTGTCCCGATTATGTGGAATTACAGTGCTCAGCAGAGCATCATATACCTGGGAACATTTTACTTGAAGCCTGAGGTGTTGAGCAAATTCAATTTACTCTGCTAGTATTGGAGGAAGGATGGTATTTATTTTTCCTCTATGACTCCTTCCTTATTTTGTCTTTCATCCCATCTAATCAGGGGAAGTAGACAAAAGCATTGCACTGAAATTATGAAACACTGATCTGTTGTATCGTATTACTATTGGGGCCTTTGAAGGTTTTGAAGCTGCAAGAGGCATAGATGGCTGTTTTTTTTATTTTTTATTTTTTCTATCTTGCCTTTAGCTTGCTATGCTAGTGGTAATGTGTAAATTTATTTTTCCCATTGGATAAAATCCAACCATCCCCAGAGGTTAGATGCTAAGCCTATTGGGGAGGGGTGCTAATTCTATTTTATTATTATTGCCTAAATTCTGATATTATTTATTCATACTAATGTAGTTCTACTAAAAACGTAATAGGTCGATGTTACTTTTTTTCTTTTATTCTGTTTTACAAGCTAAATGCTATGAAAGTTTTATGTATAAAAGTGTTTTGGAGCTTGTATTATTTAGGCATGCAGTTTCCTCATTGTAAGGATTACAGAGTGCATTCAACCTACCAGTATAGTGCTGTGTTTTAAGGTTCTTAGCACAGTGCATAAATATCAGCCATTGTTATTTCTGTGGCTAGAGATATTTATTTTAAAAAGTTTTGGCTTTAGGTGAAAACTAAACATTTTTTATTTCTTCTATCACTGGTGGAACCATTAGTTTTATGCATTCATAAATTAGCTTGTGAATTGCTTACGCTAATCCCATTCATCGACATGTTTACATTTATAATATTGATGTTGTATTAATGATGTTTTGCTTAATTTCATGTCATAAGTTTAGCATACTAATCAGGTTATACTTTTGTGGTGTGTAAAGGAGAGTTAGTATAGTTTCTACACTGAGGGATTGATATTATTGATACCGAAGTTATATAAATGAAGTGGAATTGAGAAGACACAGTCACCAGTCTTATTTCTTAAAACAATTTTTTTGGTGTCTCCTAGGTTTGCCTTTTTTTAAACGAATATGGAGAATTGGGGAACTAATATACATAGGGCCAGTAACTTCTAGACATACATTCACGCAGAGACCATTTTATATTTCTGTGTTATTCCAAAGTAGAGGATGTTTATATTGGTGAGTTAGATGCCCCTCTTTTTTTGCTATAGTAAGACAGTGTATGTGCCTCTTGTTAGAATACATTTTCTATATAATTACTTGCTGACGTGCTTTTGTCTCCTTCACTTGGTTATTATTTACATCTTAAATATCTCATTGATCTTTGTATGACCAGCATCTAACACAGGAACCTCTTCATTGCTCTCCATCCCCTGGGATTTCATTTGGTATCGTTTCTCTTTGGCCTGAAAACCTACCTTGACACTCTTTGTAGAACAGGTCTGCTGGAGACAGATGCTCTCAGCTTTTTTGTCTGTCTGAAAATGTCTTTATTTTGCTTCCATTTATGAAAGGTGTTTTCACTAGACATAGGATCCAGGATGCCAGTAGTTTTCTTTCAATTCTTTAGAGATGCCAGCCTGAATAAAGAGAAACGTGTTTATCAGGCCAACAGGAGGTGGAGATATAAGTAGAATGCAATTCTTAAAATTCCAGCATCACTCCCATCCCCATTTTATGCTGCACTGTGAAGGGCTCTGGGCAAGTGGGGCTGAGTAATAGTTGAAGTAACTATTTGAATAAATTAGCCCAGTTACCTTTGGAAAACTGCTTAGTTTGCTGATTTGTTAAGCAAAGGTCACCTGTCATTAGAATCTCCATTGTATCATTTTAAGAGTAGAAGGAATCTTTTGAGGTTGTCTGATTTCTCTTCTGCTTTTAGACAGACTGGTTACTGAAAAGTTTTATTTTTTTTTATTACTGCTCTTTGTATGTATATTTTTAATTTTAAAGATTCTAGTGCTTGACTATCTCCTGATGCAATCAAATTGATCACACGATTGACCCTGTTTGTTTGTTCATTTTGTGGATTTATAAAGGTTGGACTTACATCTGTGCTGTTTTATCTTTCTTTGTAGCTGGACAAATTTGCCAGCATAAAAATTCCAGGGAGCAGGAGAGAGAGACCTCCCCTTTCCAACCTGAAGACTGCGTTTGCGAGCAGCGACGGCCCTTCAGAGGCGATGGAGCAGCATCCAAGGCTGCTGTCAGAGAACGAAGTCTTAGCACTTTTTGAAAAGATGATGGTAAGACTTTTGATACTCATGAGCATTGTTGAAGGTGAAGACCTTAGCTTTGGATCATGTTTTCAGAACACTAAACACATCTGGAACTCATGTTCCACAGGGTGGTTTCCGATGCCATTTATGATAACACTTTAGTCTCAGAAGTTTTATGATTACAAACATAAGAACCTGAAGAAAACTGTCATGACAGATGTTGGCTCTCTCCGGGATATATAAAAACATAAATGCTCTAAAGTGTCAAACGATACACCTTTGTCTTGAATAGATTATCTAAGTGGTCTTTTTGGGTTTCATTGAATTTTAGAGTGATGGTCACAGCGCTCTGCTATGAGCACTGTGTGTGCTGATTTGTTGCCGTTACTTGTTTCATTTCTTTCTTGGTTCTTACAAATATTTAACTTTTATTAATTTTATTTTTAATTTATTTACTGTGCTTACCTATCACCATTAAATACGGCTGGTCATAATGTCCTGTTTTGAAATGGTACTTTAAGAATGTGATAGATATTGCAGAATGCTGGGGCTGTCTGGAAGTATCCACCCATGTAAACATTCTTGTTGTATTGACGATGGCTGGATTTTTTTCCTGACCACCCTTGTATGTTGAAGAGTATTTGGGTGGCTGGTTAACTTCTGTTTATCTGTACACATATAGTGGCACAGCTAAACTAGGGACTGGTAGATTATTGGCACATGGAGGTCTGGATGGTGGGGTTTAGCCGGTCTGAAGCGGGCAGGGCTGGCTGGAGACCAGAAATCCGGCTGAGACTGTAGCTGAAGTTCAGGGTCTAGGATGAAATAGTGGCCTGGAAAGGTCAGAGCACGCCTCAAAAATCCTCGCATTGCAGGCTGGTTGCTAAGATGCTCTTCTCAAACAGGGCACAATAATTCTTAGTTAACATCATGAAAGATATTTAAATAATTTTTACATGAAGTGAGAACTTTGTTTTGAAGGACCTCTAGACAGTCCTCTGGAAGACAGCGTGCCGACTTGATTAGTTAATGAATGCGAAGTACGGTGTGGCACTTAGCATTGGTACTCGTTTTGCTTATTTTGGAAACTGACTGACTTGGCCACTGGGTGATAGTTTCAGGGAGCTTTCTTTAAAGTTGTGATGAATTTTTAGTTATACTTCCTAAGGGCTTTTTCTCCCATTTGTCTTTTTGGTGAAAGCAGGTGTACCTGAAAGCCCCTATTGGCTTCTCTATGGATCTAGAATCTAGATGCATGCACTAGTTGGGTGAGCATCACCGTATGTATACCTAGCTTTGACTTCTGGAAGTCAGACTTTCATGGTTACTCTTGAACTCACTGAAGGTATATGTAACTGGTTTCTGGAGTGAGGTGAGCGTCGTAGGTGTCAACTGAAAGTGACTTGTCTTTTTCACCCCTTGCCTCTTTAAACCAGCCCTCTTGGCTTATATCTTTCCTGCACCTGGATGGAATCCAAGGCAGGTCCCAGAGCTTTTCATTTGCTTTCAGCGCATAAAAACCCCTAGTGTAATATAAACAACTTAATTTTTCTCCAAAGAAAGCTTTTCCCTTTCAAGCCTGTTTTCACTTACTGTAGGAACTGTTCTTGGGGAGTGAGGTTAGCCTCTTCTCTCTTTACTCTCTTCCTCCACTTTATATTTCTCTCCTCTGCTTTCTAAATTGAGTCCATCTCCTTCAGGACTAGATTGGCGGTGAGGGAAGGAGGAATGAGAATTTACTTGCTGGTCTAAGATGTGTGTAATCTGGCATTGGTGCCCTGGGATGTTGGATTAGTGTTTTATTGCTGCTGCAACAAAGTGCTACAGCTTTGGTGACAATGCTAACATATTGCAGGTCAGAGTCCAGGTTGGCTCACCTGATTTCTTGAGGTTTCACAAAGCCAAAACCTGTCTAATGCTGAGGCTCTTATCAGAGAGGCTATGGGAAAAATGCTCCTCTGAGTTCATGTTGGTAGAATCTGGTTCCTTGCTGTTGCGGGACTGAGGTTCCATTTCCTTGCTGATCACCTTGGGGACTTCCTTAGTATCCAGAGGCTCTTTATTGGAGGAACTTTCTTTGCTGTTAAGAATCAATAGCAGCACGCTATTTGAACAAAACATTTGAACACACTTCCATTTCCATGTGCACTGGGTGAAACTGTAAGCATCTGTGTGCGCAAGGTCAAGAATGATGGAGGGGAGATACCACGTGGCTACACAGAACCAGTTATAGCCAGATATGTGCCACGTAACAAAAAATGTTACAGTGGAGGCATAATTGATTAGCCCACTCTCGTATAATTGTTTATAGTCTCTTATAATTCTTTATATTTCACTGGGATCAGATGAAGTGTCTTCTTTCATTTCTGATTTTATTTACTAGAGTTGTATAATATTCCCTGATATCTAGGACTGCCCTTCTCCCATTCAAAATTATCTTGGCTGTTTTGCATTTTTATATTAATTTTACAACCAGTTAAATTAGATTAGAAACCCTGTTGGGATCTGGATTGGAATCTCAATGAATTTGTTGAATTAGACAAACTGGATACCTTCATCATATTGTTTGCCCATCTGTGAACATTGTATATGTTACATTTCTAGTATTTATATTGTCTGTTCCTCAACAGTAAAAATTTATAATTTTCTCCCTACAGGTCTTTCACATCTTTTATTACCGTAGATTTATCCCTAGGATTATTTCTAATACATAACTAGTATCTTTAAGAAACTTAAGATTTTTGCCAAGAATATTAATTTTTTATATGTTGATTTTGGTATACATTAACCTTACCGAATTCTCATTAGTTTTAATTGTAGTTTCCTTCATATATATTTTTTAATCCATATTTTTTAATGTGTACAATCATAATATCTGAATTCCCTTTGTCTCTTTTCCTCTTCTTATTCCTTTGTATTTTTTCCCTTTTAGTGCATTCAGTGACATTTTGAAATAAAATAGGTTAAAACTGTCTTATGACTGTTTTGAGTTTGTTTTTCAGATCTGAGATTTTACTCCAAACATAATAAACTGAGTCTGAACTAGGGAACTGAGAAGCTGTTCTTTCCTGAGAATTTCTGTGTATGTACCCAATATCTGCTCCACCTTCCAAAAAAGTCATCATCTTCTTTTAAAATGAAGATCAATCATGATCAGCCCCATGGTGCCTTTTCTGATAACCCCAGGAAGCAGAGCTTAATATCTTCTTTTTCTGTGTTCCATTAGTATTTAGTAAGGGCTTTTTATCCTCTTGCATTCCAGTTGCTTTAATTAAGTTGGGTTGCTCCCAACTAGACTGGCCTTCCAATAGGGTTCACACTTGGTCCTGCTAATTTTTATCCAATTAAACTGAGTATTCTCTTCTGTTAATGATGAAAGGAGTAACTATGTATGATACATTTCTGTTTTGTTTTGTTTTTTGGTTGATTCATTAGATCAGTTTTCTGATATTTTTATTAGAACTGTGTTTTACTGGACTGTGAACATTTAACTTTATTCCTCTTTGTCTCCTTAGTGCCTTCACCATGCGTATTGCATGTGTTGTCAAATGAGTTGATCAGTTTCTCCTGCTTTTGTAAACACCATGTTTAAGCAATCAGATTATATAAATTAAACCCATAAAGTTTGAGATATCTTTGTGGTCTTAGCTTTGTAGTTATTCAGACCTCTCTGAAATGTAAGGTACAGGAAAGGAAAAAAAAGAAAAAAAAAAAGCTCCAGGGAACTGATAAAACGGAACGTGACTGTATAGGTACATTTGATACTTTTTGGTACAGCTGGTGAGAGGAGGGTTCATCTTGTTAACTTTCTCCCATGTTGCCAGTCTTTGGGTACATACTAATTACAATTTTCCCTTTTTGTTTTTCTTTTTCCCCATTTAATCCTTGGTGTTACGGGTTTATGCACAGCTATTTCTTTAGTCAGATGGATATGTGAATGTCTATTGTGTTGAATTTGTGAGTGGTATCTTAAGAGTCACCAAGAGTCAGAGTGAGAAAAGAAACCAATGAGGACACCTTTGTGTTAATTCTCTAAGTGTTTATTGACTGCTATAGATTACTACCAGCAGCTAGTTTATTTCAAGTATTAGCATTCTTTACGAATCTACTTTCTGTATTCTAAGCATTTCGTATTTATCACAAGCACAAAAAGTGTATTGAAGGTTGACCGGATGCAATGATAGAAGTTTTGTGGGAATGCTTTGTTCCGATCTATTACATATCATCCTTTTCCCTCTCCTTTAGGTGGAGATTGAAAACTTTAGGGGAAGGTGGTTTCAAAGGAATCTGAATAATAATCCAACTATAAGGAGAAGGAGGAAGAGTGTATAGAAGTGTAAGGCAATTGTCAAGTTGATTCATGGGTTGTATTTGTCAGGGGGATAATGTGAATGCCTGGTGGTTTCTTCTAGATCCAGATAAATGAGAAAGTAAATGATTTAGGAGCATTGGATTTTGCCTGCTGGGAGTTTGTTGAACCAATAAAATGGTTAGAGAAGGGAATTTCAAAAGGATAAGGTTATGGTAATATGTAAGCATGCTCTTTCAACAGTAAGGCACGTGCCGGCACATCCTTTTCCAACTGTGAAGGCCTTTTCTCAGTCTTATTTTCGTCTCCAGAAAAGTTGGCTTTTGTATCTTAAATCACATGACCATTTTTTCTTTTATGTAATTTGTGAAGCAATGGACACTTGATTAGACAACTGAAAAATAAACAAAACCCTTTTTATTTGTCGCTGTGTTTTTATCTTCAGGCTTATATAACAGTTGTCTGTGATTTGTAGGTGTTTATGCATATACTTGAACAGTTCCAGCAGCACCACATTCCAAAAACAGTTATGCTAGCTCCCTGAATATTCATCTCATTTCTTGTTTATTCTGCTAATTTATAGAATAGGAAAGAAAGAAAAGTGATACCTACGTGATACTTCTTCCTTTTGTTTGTTCTTTGATACTGACATGAGGAAAAAATTAAAGTTTGGTTTCAGATTGAGATAGTTTATATTTTCTATAAGTTCCAGTTAGAATATTTGGCCAAATACTGTTTTGAATTCATTTTGTCAACCTCTGGGTAAATGTGATTTTCTGGCTGCTGTCCTTTTAATGAGCTAGTCATTCAACTTCTTATTAATTTTAGTGGGGAATGAGTAAGGATACTGTGGATAGAACAGTGAAAATCTAACCCCACTTTTGGTAAAACTGAAAATGTAACCTCTTTATAATCACATTTATATAAAAAATGATTATTATACAGGTTTATTTAGGGACATTGTAGAAATGATGATCAAAAGAAAGAAACCATCTTATAGCTTTTGCATACTGATGGACATCTTAAATATAAAAACAGTAGTAATAAAGTTAATGCCAAGTTCCAGGTTCTTAGTTGTATTTATCTTTTAACGTTATAAAGGTTTTCCTAATTTTTACTTAAATCCGATCTGAGGATAAAATTTAGTAAATTAGAAGTGGATTAGATTCAGTTAATTTTTACTTATTGAGTCTATACAATGACATGGAAGTAGATCATGAAATACCCCCCCCCCCCCCCCAAACTATTGAGTGTGTCCATAATGCTG
>PVKE010014552.1:0-14117 GCA_004027555.1 Craseonycteris thonglongyai | reverse complement strand
AGTCTGTGGCTGTAGTGATAAAATGTTAGCTGAGCAGGGACTGCTACCAAGGACAATTATACTGGCTTTAACCCATGAAATGAAACAATACAATGTTGAAATGAGATGATTGCTGTTTACTTACCAAGAATTAACGTTTGGTTTTGCTATGGTTGTGCTGCCAATTTTCACCTTTGAATAGTATGCTTATTGATCCATCTGATCGATTATCATATTGTCTTTCCAGTATTTAATTCTTGTCATACTCCTTGCCTGTCTGCAGTGTTTTCCTTCTCTGGGTGAAATACCTTGTATTCACTTAATTCTCCAGAGTCAACCATTTTAAATGTAATCTGACTCCATGGTGTTAAGTATCTCACACAACTTGATGTATGTAAATTTAATGATCATGCTGTCTGGTAAAATCCACATCCACGAATGAAAATAATGAGTCACACATTTGTATTATAATTCAGTTGAAAAAGTGTCCACTCTGTGTTTGTCATTCTCTTCTTGATTGCTCCTTCGTGTCTTAACTACTTGCACATATATGCATGAGTATTGAGATTATATGTGAGTATTTGAACCTCCTCAGTTTTGCCAAAAAAAATATGGAAAATATTTTTTTTCTACTAGTATTTGATCATCTAGGGTGGAGTCAAAGTGTGTAAAAATAGTAGCAAGCTTGTAATTTCCTGGTTTGTTGGAACTTCTGGCCCCATCCAACATGTAGGAAGAATCCTTTGGAGTATCTTAAAAGCTCTTGGCTTGACTGTGTGCCATTAACCTGTTTCTAGGTCACGGCCACCATTGACCTGTTTGGTGTCCTGTGCAGGTTAGAAAAAGGTGTATCCTTTTCATTTCTCTGAGTGGACGCAGTACCACACAAAGTCACACAGCTTGGTGAGTGAAGGGCAGGTGGGATCTCAACCCCATTCACCATTTGGCCAGGTGCCTCCCTGGTCTGGTCAGTGAGGGGTATGGTTCTGCCAGGGCTCCCTGAAAACATGGATTCAGTTTGGCCGATTTGATTTGGAGATTCTGCCTCTGGAGCTCAACCTTGTTCTGTTGCTATTTTAGGCTGGGATTGTGAGTATTCTCTCTAGCTCCAGTTCCTACAAAATGATCTGAATTTCACTCTTGTCCCAAAGTAGGATTAGCAGATTCTATTTGGGAATTTCTGTTACATCTCATTTATTTAACGAATCTCTAGAAAGTAACCATTTTGGTCTATGCACTATGAAAGTGGCAGCAAGTATAGAAAAATTCTTTTAAAAGTTATCTGAAGGAGAAAAGAAAAAGGAAGTCATGTATAAAGCTAGGGTTGAAGGAAGGCTCTTTTTTTCTTTAATTTTAATCCATTAAGGATTAACATGTTTATATACTGAGGCCCAACCAACTTCGAATTCAGTGAAACAGGATTAAAAAAGGATAATTGATGAGCAATGTCCCTTTTAGGAGGTGAGAGGAAAGAGGATTCAGAGCATAAATAAATGGGATTATCTTAGGTACAGGAGCTGGTACAGAAAGATTAGTGTGCAAATAAATCGGTAATATAGGAAACAGGAAATTGAATGGTAGTTTTCTTTCCACAGAGGAAATTGAAATTTGCTTACTTGAAAGTGATAGGTAGAAGTGGCAGTTTCATAGCGCCTGGAGACTGGCACGTCTGAAATAAGTGCTTTGGCAGTATGAGACGGAGAGAGTCAGATTTTCCACAGCACAGGAGGAAGTGATGGATCAGAGTTAGCCTGCGTTGGAAGAAAATGGAGGGGGTCAAGAAACTGGAGTTTTTATTGAGGTCAAGAATGAGGTGACTGGGAGTGGGAGAAGTGAAAAAACACATGGAGGTCAGAGAAAAGGAGCGTGCAGATGATGATGATGCCTGAGGTGGAACAATTTTTAGATAATGGAAAGGTTCAGGTGTGGTCATGAAGACTGTGCCTGACGAGGTGGAAGGGAAGATTGAGGGGAGGTAGGATTCCAAAGACTGGGTGACAAGGCAGGGGATGGCAGAGAAGTCAACATAGGTGTTGGCGATGTAAGTGTTAAGTCAGGCAGTATTATCCCCAATGGAATTTTAGATGATAATGGGGATAAATGATATGGAAATGAGAGTGGAGAGAGAAGATAGCGCAGAGTTCAAATTTAAGCTATGGACTATGTCCCTATGGCCAATTTAAACCATTTTCTTAAGCCTCAGCTCTCTCATCAATAAGGAGAGGATAATACCTGCCTCAAAGTGTTATTAGTGAGGATTAAATAAGTAATGCTTATGTGTTTAGCACAGTGCCTTGCCTAAGAACTTAATCGTTATTTAAGATTGTAGGAATACTAGGTCTTCATGAAAAGTTGTAGAAAAAGTTGTTGGGGGAATGAGGGAGAAGGGTGTTTGAAATGAAAATGGAGGAAATGTGAGCAACTTAAGAACTTTGTGTTTTGGGAAATAGCAAAGGGTGCCTGACCTCTAGATTTCTGAATGACATTTTGTTACCTGTGTCTTAACACCTCATCTCAACAGCCTTGCATTTTTCTTGAGAGTTGTTTCTTTACTCCCTCCATCAAGTCTGTGTATTTATTGTGGGCATATACATGTTCTTTTTGTTTAGGTGACTTTTTATAAAAGTTGTTTAAAGTGTGAGGGATGCTCCATTTTTCTGATTCTTTCAAATTACATTTTGTAGCAGAATGTTTGACTATTTCAATTTAATCTTATAACATTTTTTTATTTTGAAATAATTTTAGACTTATGGAAGAGTTGCAAAAATAGAGTTCTTGTATACCCATCACCCAACCTCCTCTAATGTCAGCAGCTTATAACTTTGTACAATGATTAAAACTTTTAAAAAATGAACATTGGTCATTACTAACTAAACGACAGACTTTATCCCGATTTTGCCAGTGTCCCCACTCCTGGCCTTTCCCTGTCCCAGTCCAGGGTCACACCTGGCATTTAGTTTGCTGTATGTCCTTTGTCTCTTCTACCCCATCAGTGACAATGTCTGTCATGACCATTACACTTCTTTTAAAGATTTATTTTTATTGTTTTCGAGAGAGAATACAGAAACAGAGAGAAGGGGGAGGGCCCAGAGCAGTCTCCATAGTTGCACATCATCGGTTTTTCCACATAGTTTCATTCCACAGGTGGGCGTGGGGGCTGCACAGGGCAGGAACTAGGCCCGGGTCTCACCCCAGTGAGAACTCCCCACTCAGCATATGGGTCCACACGGGCCAGGGCCCGGATTCGATCCTCGGTCCCCAGGGCTGCAAAGTGAGTGCTTAACCCACTGAGCCATCCTGGCTTCCCCGCCCTGTACACTTCTTAAATATCCTCCTTAGGTATTTTGTAGAGTGCCTTGAACTTGGGTGCCTTTCTGCTGTATTTCTTCTCTCTGTTCCTAGAATCTGTCCCTAGTGCCCGTCAGATTTGCACCATAAGACAGCACAGGGATTCGAATTAAGTATAGTTTTTAATTGGAAAGTAATTAACTAAGGGAAAATTACTTTTTGATGTTGCAGCTCCCAGTTTCCCCAGGCAAAACTGTGTCTAAACATATATGCGAAGGTAGTATTAATACTTTAAATGAGTTAATTCACAGTAAGATATGGCTAAGGTAGTAATAGAACTAATGACAAAAACACTTACTCTTCAGACAGAAACTGTCATTTTTATTTGATAACTTCTCAAATATTTTTGGAGATATTATTCAGCTAAACATCCATCCAACCAACAAGATTTTTGCATTAAAAAAGTAGATATTTATTGATCTCATATCTACTGAACTATTAGCCTCATTCACGTTACTCATCAGGCCTTATACAATTATGTGTTCTATGTATTATTTTATGCTCAGTATTTTTATTTATAAGATAAATTAGTAAATTGCATATGTATGCATGTATCAGTATATTGATATATTGCAGTAAACTGTCATTTCAGGACTGTTATGAAATCTGTAGCTGCAGTATCATTTTAAACCATTGTATTAGGTGTCCCGACATGTGTGTGAATGGAAGAACTGGTTAACACACAGTGGTTTATATTGCCTGTTTAGGCTGTATGGGTGCGTTTCTGTATAATTCAGTCTTGCTTAGAAAGAAGCCTTATTATAATATAAAGGAAGTTATTTTCAAATGAAGCAAAACAAAAATTGTTATTCACATAATAGTTTATTTCTAAGCAGAACAGCCAGGAGAGACATTACTAATTTCTACCTTTTATTGGAATGTCAAACAGAACAATTTCTAAGATCTTAAATATTTATATTAAGGTGCAACAAAGGGAATTTTAATTTTAAGTGCTTGACTGGTTTGGTAGCCAAAAACGGAGTCAGCTCAAGGTGTCAACTACAGTGTCTGATGAATTGTATAATAGCACCCTTATAAGACCTGGAAGAAATCTAACTTGCTGGGCTTAAAGTCCTGATTTTTGTGTTCCCATTTTTGAATGCATATGGAGTTGATCCGCATGCAGGTGTTTTACATTGAGCCAGGGCTGAGGTCAGGAGGAAACCCTCCTGAGCTGTCCTCCTTTGACCATTTCTGTCTTACCTTTGTCTCCCTTTCCTTTGCCAGAACAGCCTCTTACATGGCGCAACTTAATTGACATCCTGGTGGCAATTCATATATGAGGTGGCTATACTTGACTTGGATTATTAGGGAGAATTAGCCCTGTAGCCATACCCAGGTATCTGAAACCCTTATTTTGAATGATGCTTGATGATTGTTAGATTTTTTAGGTGGACCCTCGTTTTTATAAGTGTAACTTTTGAAAAGGTAAGCAGTCAACGGATATTTTAGATAGGGATGGGTGGAGAATAGCCACCGAAAACTATTGAATGCATCCATCACTTTTGGCTGAGATCAGTATGAGGTGTATGAGAATATGCACTTGCAGCTCTCAGAATCTGGAACGTGGTTGGCTTCTTTACCTTTTAATTTTCGATACTTAGAGAAGCTCTCCAAAATGGTGCATTGATAGTTCCAGGTGTAGCTGTTATACACACACACGTATTTTGAAATTGTGAATCCTAAACGACTTTATGAAAGGCAGACATCTTCAACTGTCTAATTAGCTATAGTGATGCGAATGTAATTTTTTTTACCAGCCTGCTGTGAATTGCAAAAGCTGTTTTGGTAAGTGTTTTACCTGTGAAGATGATCTAGAATACTGTCTTCTCTGTGTCTCAGCTCTTTTCTCTCTCCTCCAGGCAGAACGGCACGCAAATCATTCCCAAACAATTAATGCTGCTGTAGTCACACATTATTGATTTTCTGTTCATGGTGTATGTAGACTTGCTTCTCTACTTAGATTCTAAAATGAGGCTTTTTAATTGTGTTTTCCAGGAAGATATGAATTTGAATGAAGATAAGAAGGCACCATTGCGGGAAAAGGACTTCAGTATCAAAAAAGAAATGGTGATGCAGTACATTAATACTGCTTCCAAGACTGTAAGTAAAACTGTCAAGTGGAAAAATGCTACTGAAACTTGCGGCAATATGAAAAACAATGCATTCATCTAACGAGGTGCTTAAGTTTGTAGCCAACTGGAATCAGGGCTTTGGAATGGGTAATTAAAGGCACACGTATTCTAATAAGTTTGTTTAATTTTAAAGTATTTCTCATCTAATAACTCTTAAACTGCTTTAGTTTTCCAGCCCCTGATATTGGTAAGAAACACTGATTGGTTGGTTTACTTACACTTAAGACAACTTTCCTTGTTCACCGATAAAGATGATTATTGATTTCTATTGTCACTTATTAATAGGAATAATCATTGTAATATAGAAAAGTGAGACAGATTTTACCTCTAACTAAATCTGGATACATAATCGTGGCTTGGAGGCCACTATTTCTTTAATGTGAGTTTTCCTATGGATAAAATTATCTTGTAAAAATTATAGATGTAGACATTGAAAGGAACATTAAGCCTCCATATGGCCGCCAGTTTTCCAGGGAAACGTAAAATATGTGGGTGGAAGTAATGACTAAATGTCTAAGAAACCATGACTGGCGCACAGAATCAATTACATTTATTTCATGGACCGACAAACGAGCCTGACCAGTCACATAAAATTTTTAAATGAATAGATTGGATGAATAATATAAAATGGAAGCTAATGAAGAAGCAACTGGTAGAAAAACCATAGAAAATGATTTTGGCTGAACTTAAGACAGAATTATGTTAGAGAAAGATAACTTAACATACTGTCATTTTCACTCAGTGCTTGAACCTCAGGCCAGGTTAAAAGAAGAATAGCAGTTATTTATATCTTAGCTTCATTTGTCTGTTAGACCAGTCAGCGACTCTGAGGTATTTCTTTTGGAAGAAAGTCTCAAGTGGTGATTAATTTTTAAACATGTCTCCTGTTTTGACAGCCTGATGTTCAGTTGTAGAAATCACTGAGCCCTGTGATTTCAGCTCTTGATATCGATGGGCATTGTACCTGCTATTGTGATACGAAATGTGTTTGTCCTGTAATGCTGCTTAGACATGAAAAATTAGCTCAAGGGACTCCGGAGTCAGAACTCTTGTGTTTCAGATCCATTTATTTATCCTATTTCATCTTATTTTACCTTTCTTTATCCATAAGATGGAACTAATACCCACATCGTAGGCCTGTTGTTAGAATTAAATTGTTTATTCCATGGTTAACACATAATTGATTTTTTTTGTTTAAAGATCTATTTTATTGATTTTTGACAGAGAGAAACAGAGACAGAGAGAGACAGAGAGAAGGGGGAGGGCCCAGAGCAGTCTCCATAGTTGACATTTCGTTTTCCATATAGTTTCACTCCACAGGTGGGCACAGGGCTGTGCAGGGCAGGAATGGGGCCGGGAGCCTCCCGCTTAGGCCCCGGCAAGAACTGAACTGGGGGCACAGCCCAGCTCAGCATGTGGGTCCGCATGGGCCGGGGCCGGGATTCGATCCTTGGTCCCCAGGGCTTCAAAGCGAGCGCTTAACCCGCTGAGCCATCCCAGCTTTTCCCATAATTGATTTTATAGCTAGTGGCTGCTACTGGTAGCAGTGGTAGCAACAATCTTTTTTTTTTTTTTTTTAATTTTTATTTGTTTATTGTTAATGCTATTGTAATTATTGTGCCATAATTAAAAATGTAAGTAAATGTACACTAGCCAATATACAGATTTACTGTTACTGAGTCTACATTTCTAAGTCATTCGTTTGTTCATTCATCACATTTATTAAGTGTCCATGTATCAGGCACTATTTTAAGCTCTGGAGATGGCTCTTCAAGGTCGTGTATCATTGTGTCCTATGAAGCAACATAGGACAACACATAAACGTTTAATAAACATGTGTAATAGGCGGTGAAATGTGATGTGGAAATAGTAGCAGGGGCGTGGAGATGGCATAAGTGTCTTATAGAAAGCATTCAAGGAAGAGTACCCTGTTCAAAATTTTAAATCCAACAAGCATAAATTCACTTAATATTATATAATACAAGAGATACTCTATTAGAACTGGTTTAGAAAACCTTGGAATAATAGTGCATTTTAATTCTTGAATTTCAGATAATAAACAATCTTTGTAATAGGAGAACAAACCATTTCGAACTTCATTATAGTGTATCTATTTCAGTGTGCTTTCACTGATTTGAAACTTTAATCCTCTAATCATTTTGGATTGAGGGTGAATCTACTTACCAGAATTAGTTAATTAGATTATCAGGATTGAAATAGATCAGTTATCTACATTATGATTACAACATTGACTCATTTAATTAGTGTGCGGGGGGATCATGGCTTTTCCTAGGAGGGCTCTGAATAATTTGGCAGATGGTTAATCTAGAAAATTCAAGGTGACCAGTCACTTGCTTTTGCTCTGGAAGTAGAAACATTTTATTACTTCTAGGATGCAGACTTTGCTGTGCTAGCATATTTAGGTTCATGAGTATTGAAAAAGTTTTTCTGAGAAAAACAATGAAAATTCATAGGTTATTTTACAGAGGCTGTGATTGTGTGTTAGATATATTTTGTTATTTTAGCCTTAGAATTTGCTTTGAGGTTCTCTTTTGTGGGTATGATTTAATACGTAGTTTTTAGAACATAGTACTGATGCGTATAAGGGAGGGTTTGAAAATGCTGTAGAAATGTTAACCCTTGAAGTAGCCCTAAAGTAACTAAAAAGCTTGATTTTTATAAGAGGGGAACCAAAAAAAAAAAAAAAAAAATCAATCAAATTAGCTTATACTTAAGACTTTAATAAGAGTTAGTTTAAGTAGCCAAATAGTAAAACTGATTTTTGTTTTTTCAATTTGTTTAATTTTAAAAATTAAATTTATTGGGGTGACATTGGTCAGCGAAGTTACACAGGTTCTGGACATACAGTTCTACAGTATATTATCTATGTGTTGCATCATGAGCTCAGCCCCCATAACCGGGTTCTTTTTCTATAGCCCTGTACTTGGATTCTCCTGTTTCCCCCACACCCTTTTCCCCAGTTCCTCTGGCAGCCACTAAACGATTGTCCGTGTCCATGAGCTATTTTTTTTTTCTTTTCTGTTTTGATTGTTCATGTATTCTATTCTTTAGATTCCACATATCAGTGAGATCATATGGTATTTGTCTTTCTCAGTCTGACATATTTCGCTTAGCATGATATCTTCTTGTTCCATCCATGTTGTTGCAAAAGGTACAATTTTATTCTTATTTATGGCTGTGTAATGCTCCGTTGTGTAAATGTACCACAGCTTCTTTATACAATTATTTATTGATGGACATTTAGGTTGTTTCCGTATCTTGTGAATAATGCTACAATGAACATACGGGTGCACAAATTTTTTGAATTAGTGTTTCGGAATTTTTTTGGGTAAATACCCAGGAGTGGAATTGCTGGATTATAAATTAGTTCCATTTTTAATTTGTGGAGGCACCTCCGGACTGTTTTCCACAGTTGCTGGACCAATGTTTAGTCCCAGTAACAGTACAGCAGGGTTCCCTTTTCGACATATCCTTGCCAACACTTGTTGTTGGTCAATTTATTGACGGTGGCCATTTGACAGGAGTGAAATGGTAGCTCATTGTGGTTGGGATTTGCATCTCTTTGATGATTAGTGATGTTGAACATCTTTTCATGTGTCTATTGGCCATCTGTATGTCCTCTTTGGAAAAACGGAATTTCTTCATTTAGGAAAGATTATTAAAATCTGATTAAGCAAAGAATCATGCTTGGAGGCTGCTAATGGCAGGAGGATGCAGCTTGGCATGGGAGAGGGAAAGTGAGGATAATCAGGAAGGCCCAGTTTGAGAGACAGAGCAGGAGAACCCGAGCAATGTCTGGTCCTTTGTGGGAAGGTGGAGTGTGAGGGAGAGAAAGGTAAAGAGTTTTTAGGGAAAGTTTGTTTTGTGCTATATAGTATTCAAGACTTTATTATATCTCCCAGAATCATCAGTACTTTGGGAGTCCTCTTTTCTTTTTCTTTTTTTTCCCAGTGTTTAGATGCAAGATGATGAACCTGTTAAGATAGTTTACTACTAATATAGATTAAAACTGAACTGCTACCTCTCAGTGCATCATCTTTTTTGTTTGTTTGTACCATTAGAAGCAGATAGAATCCTTTAGAAATTTATCTTTGAAATCTCTACTGCTAGTTGCTCCTGAATGCACTAGCGTGGAATTAAAAGCTCTTATAGGCTCTCTCCACCCCCCGCCCCCTTCATCCATATGTCATCAGAATCTGTATCACAGCAGCATGGAACATGCTTATCACAGGAGGGGTGATATCTAATAAGGAAGGCCTAATTTCACATGTCTAAGCTTCTTAATTAGAATATCCATCCTACGTCTCCTATTTATGTTCAGTTTTTTCCTTTTTGGTTTCTTTTTTCAGGGAAAGAAGCAGAATCTCTCTTTTATAAATGACCCTGGAAGGTTGATAGCTTTCTTTGACATTGTTGATTTCTTTTCTTTACTAATTAGTCTAGAGTTTCAGTTTGAGACATGTATTGGAAAACTTGGTGGTAGTGTTTCACTTTACTTCTTGGACCCTTCACTATTTCTGTAGTTCTTGCTTAGACAAATTGTTAGATGTCAAGTATTATAGAATGTAACTTTAAAAGGCACGTATTATAGAAAGGTTAACGAGTTTTTTTAAGCCGTATGATAAAATGAGTTCATAAGTGGTGGGTTATAGATTGTGTGTGTGTACATAGTGTTTAAATGTATTTTGAAAAGTGTTATGGTACCATGCTGAGTAGCGCGTGATGTTCTCACATATGAAGGACCTGGTTTTCGATAGTATCCGTCCTTCTAGGCATATCTTAAGCAGAAAAGAATTATATTTAAAAAATATAATAGTCATATGTTCAGATTTGTGTATACAAGGGCTGTCTAGAAAAAATCCAGCCATTGTCAATATAACAAGAACAGTTACAAGGTTGGATACATTCCAGACAGCTCTTGTATTTTCTCTATGTAGAAAATATAGAGTTAATATTGTAATATCAGTGAGGGCATGTTTATAACCTTCAGTGTCTGTTTTTCTTAGGGTTTGGTTTTATATGTTAATTTTGGAAAGCATTGGCAGATACAGGTAAATCAATTTATTTTGTTTTACATTTTCTCTCACTTTTTGTTGTGCTTTACAAGTTTTGCATTTTAGCCAACGGAAACCTGGCTGATCCAGTTTTATGCATTTTTGCTAATTACAGTTAGCATGGATTATTTTTCAGTTTCCATTTCAGGTTAGGGATTTAATTGGGGTACCCTTGTCACCTCTCAGCTTGGTAAAACTTTGTGACTGGTACTTGGTCTAACACATGTATTTATCAATGGTGTCCTTGCTTAAGATACTTTGCCTGTTTATCTCCAGGTCTTGCTTGCTGACTAGGAGAAAATTTCAGAGCCTCAGGGTAATGAACCAATTTCTTGTTAAGAGGATTTCCTAATAATCTATCGGCACTTTAATTTCCATTTGTGCCTATATGGGACAGGTTTTATTTATGTACAATTAAAATTATCTTCCAGCAGCTCAGACTCATCGGCTTCCTTATGACTCGTTTCTGAGCAGCACCAGTGGCGTTTAATTTCTCTGCTATTACCGTAGCGACTTTTTATTTAGGTAGGAGATGGTAATGAAGAAAATAGTGTTGTGTGTGCGTGTGTGTTTTAAGAAGAAATTACATTAGGATCAAATTAGAACTGTTTATTTGTGGTCTTCTAGAAAATTATATAGTTAGGTAAAATAACCTTTTTAAAAATATATATATTATAGCCCTTTAGAAAAAGACTGGCCAGGGGATGCCAGGATAGGTCAGCAGTTGAGTGCTTGCCTTGCAATTGCAAAGTACAGGGTTTGATTCCCAGTCCCGTCCAGCGCAAACCCATATGCTGAACTATGGCTCCCCTGGTAACTGCTGGGATGGCTCAGTGGTAAAGGTTCTCCCCTCCCATGTGGATGGTTCCCAGTTTCATTCCCACATCGACCTGTGTGGAATGAAACTATGTCACAACTAATGTTGTACACTAATGGAGACTGCTCTGGGCCCTTCCCCCTTCTTGCTCTCTCTCACACCTTCTCTCAAACAATAAAATAAACCTTAAAAAAAAAAAAAAAAGAAAAAGAAAAAGGAAGACTGGCCAGATATAGAAACATTATTATTTACTAGTAAAAAGTCTAGAGTTTTAGAGCCTGACATGGCTGATGATGCTTATACTAGTTGTGGCAGCAGAGGGCACATGAGGTTGCTTTCACCTTGGTCGAGTTGTTTCTTCGTCTAAGATAGTTGGCTATACTCATGCCAACTTTTTAGATTTTAATTAATTTAATTAAACTTATCATGTCTGATAACCTCAAAAGTAGTGAAAGCTTTGAAACTGCCAGAAAGAAGAGGCATGTGATTATTATGGAGATAAAAGTGATGAGAAAATGTCTACATGGAATGAACTTTTTGAAAGAAGGAATAGTTCAGAAGAAATAAGTGAAAAATTGAGAAAAGTGTTGAGTATGTACAATTGGATCTCAGTGAACAAAGGGGAAAGGTAATTGATGAAATGAGGAAAAAAATAGGATCAGTGGCTTTCCACATTGATAGTCATTAGAATCACCTGAGGAACTTAAAAAATCTCAATGTCTGGGACCTATTGTTTAATAATTGATAATTCCTGCAGATGGGTCTCAGGCATTAGTTATGTATGCATGTGTGTATAGTGTGTGTGTGTGTGTGTGTGTGTGTGTGTGTGTGTGCACGCGTGTGCGTGTTAAAAAGCTTTTGTTTCGTGATTTCTTTGATGATAGCCATTCTGATAGGTGTGTGGTTTTGCTTTGCTTTTCCCTAATGTTTAGTGGTGTTGAGTAGGCGTCAGTATTTAGTAATGCCCTCTTGGTGATTCCTGTGTGTAGGAAAGGATGAGAACCTTTGGGCTGTACAAGAGGTTCCTCATCACTAGGTGTTTGTTATTGTGACATCAACTCAACAAGAAAACTAATAGATTGGACTTAAAGGCTCAGCTTTGTGAATATGTACTAATAAAACTGTTATCAAGTGACTGTGGGTTCAAGTCTAGTTGGCATGTGAATAATGTCAAAATGAGTGTTCGAATAGCATGCTGTAGCTACTAAGAAATTCTCCCCGACACTTGTCCACTTGTAGAAATAATCAAAGGGGAAAGTTATCTACTGTTGGTTTTGCAAAAAGATGCCAGTATTGGCAAGATGGAGAAGGGTTAGTATGCCTGGTTTTAAAGCTTCAGTGGACTGATTCACCTTCCTGGTTGGTAACACTAAACTTAAATCTTTCGTAATTTAGTTTGTTCTCGAGACACATCCTTTCTGTTTTTGCCTGTTCCTGAATAGAATAAATTCTATACTTAACGTTAGAAATCTTTAATGGGCTAATCATCTTGATAGACAGAAGGTATTCATTTCTCATTTCATGCTGTTTTTCTCTGTCTGACAAAAACTGATTACCTCATGACATAAGAAATTTAGGATAAGTACATCATGTCTTTTATTTGCCAGTTTTCGAGATGTTGAACTGGTTTCCTATCATCTTCTGAAGGTAATCAGTTAATTTTAATACCATTAAAAAATTGTACATCACAATAATTATTCTTAGTAAAGCTAAGAATAGATTGTCCCCTATTTAACCAGAGGGACCTTGTCCAGTTGGCTGCTAGTCATGTGGGTATGACCTTAGTAGGGTTTGGATTGTTTTATTTTTTACCTGGTAAGGTAAGATCCAGGCTCCTCTTTTCCCACACTAGATGTGTAGTCAGTCAGTCATTTTCTTTAGTTAGAAATGGTATTTCAGGAACAGTCTGGGTCCAAGGATACTTATTTCTACTGGGTTAATCACTGTTAACCCACAGTGCTCAGTGGAGAGAGAGAGACCAGAAGAAAAAAATGTGCATGTGTGTATTTAAAATTTTTTTTCTTTTGCATATGCTGTCCACGTTACCAACTATTGTACTATATCTATATTGAGCATGTAGCCAGTATATTTTATATGCTTTATTCTTTCAAGTTCTCATTTAGCCTTTACTTCTATGAATAACTGTTTTCAACCCTAAGTCTTTACTTTCGTGAGTAACTAGTTTAATGTGCACCACTAATCCTTTTGCCAATATTTCTCTATTTTTTTTTTTGTCTGAAGTTCTTTAGTGAATTCTCTGAAGGGCTCGTGGGAACAGCATTCCTTGAGTTTTTCATGTTAATAAGAGTATATGCCCTTTATTGTTTAGTCATGTTTACTATATATAAACTATTTGACTCACATGTGTGTCCCTCAGGATGTTAAATATAGCATACCATTTTCTTCTAGCATAAAGCATGATAGCATTGCTGTCGTAAGGATGGCTGATAACTAGTGTTTATTTCTTACAGGGTGTTGGCTCATTTTATTTAGAAGCCTGAGTTGGGATTTTTAAAATAAGCGGTAGACTCTTTCATTATGCACTTGGCTTTTGTTTTCTTCTGGGATCCTGTTGTCTGTATGTTGGATTTCTGTTTATCTTCAATATGCTTCTTTTCCCCCAATTCTTTTAATCCTACTCTTCCTCTCTTTTAAATAAAAAATAATGTATTTCATCATAATCTTTTGTGACTTGATTTGTTTTTGTTCTTCTATTCTTTTAATTTTTTATTTCTGAAAATTTTAATTTTCACTAAAATATTT
>PVKE010014551.1:0-34772 GCA_004027555.1 Craseonycteris thonglongyai | reverse complement strand
TTTTTTTTTTTTTGTATTTAATTTAAAAAATTTTTGGATATATTTTTTAATTCTAATTTAATTTTTATCTTTATTTTTACCTTTTTTAGATTTTTAAAATTATTATTGATATTTGTTCCCCTCTTTTCTTTCAAAGTGGGCACAGCCACCCTGGAATGCTTCCCTGCCCACATGGGGAAACTCTGGGAGGCCAAGAGATCAACCCTGCCCTACTAGCAGGGGAGAACTCTCTTTTGGTCTTTCGCAGAAGCAGTTGTCTGAGGCTGCGTGGGGGAACTCTCTGCTCTTCCTATCACCCCACCAGGGCAATTAACAATGTGCTTTGAGTGGCAGGCTATGGGGTTCTCAGGTAAGTTTTTGGTATTTTTATTTGTTTGTGTGTTTGTTTCTTTCCTATTTCTTTTTCGAAGCAAATACTGATGCCCTAGATTTGCCCTGTCAACATGGAGGCACTCTAGTTGAATGAATGATCAGCCCTACTCTACTAGTGAGGAAAATTTGCTCGTGGACTTCAGTAGATGTGGCATCTAAGATAGCATGGAACTTTCAGTGTTGCATTGCCACCCCCGCAACCCCCACCCCCATCCCTGGCCGTTAACAGTGCACTACTACATCATTGGACACATACTACATAAGGCCATCAAGTGCAGACTTAGAGACATAAGAGATATACCTACTACACAGACACAAACACAGAGAAAAATCCAGAATGAGAAAACAGAAACACATCCCAAATAAAGGAATAAGAGAAATCTCCAAGAATAGAGCTAAATAAAATGGATGCTATCAACCTACCAGAGCAAGAGTTTAGAATGTAGGTTATAAGAATTTTTAAGGAACTTAGTGAAACCTTAAACACAGAGATAGCAGCCATAACAAAAAACATAGAAACCATAAAAAACAACCAGTCAGAAAATAAATAAATAAATAAATAACTGGAATGAGAACTATACTAGAAGCAATCAACAGCACGTTAGTTGAAACAGAAAATCAAATCAGTGATTTGAAAGACAAAGTAGCAGAAAATACCCAACTGGAAGAGTAAAAAGAAGAAAGAATTAAAAACAAACAAAATAACAGAAAGCCTGAGAGACCTCTGGGACAACATCAAGCATAACAACATTCGAATCATAAGAATACCAGAAAGAAACGAGAGGGAACAAAGGGATTCAGAACCTATTTAAAGAAAAAATGACAGAAGACTTTCCTAACCTGACAAAAGAATTAGACACACAAACCCAGTAAGTGCAGAGAGTCCCAATCAAGATAAAGTCAAACAGGCCCACACCAAGACATATAGTAATTAAAATGGCAAAGGTTAAAGATAAAGACAGAATCCTAAAAATAAGAGAAAGGCAACTATTTACTTACAAGAGAGCTTCTGTAAGACTATCAGTGAATTTCTCAATAGAAACTATTCAGTCCATAAGAGAGTAGCAGGAAATACTCAAAGTAATAAAAAACAAGGGCCTACAACTGAGACTATGCTACTCAACAAGGCTATTATTTAAAATTGAAGAAAAGATAAAGAACTTCCCAGATAAGAAAAAGCTAAAAGTATTCACTACCAGCAGGCCAGTGTTACAAGAAATGCTAAAAAGACTTATTTAAGCAGAAGGAAAAAGAAAGCAAACAAAATAAATTAAAAAAGCATTAATAATAATGTGGCAAATAAATATATAACTATCAATAATCACTGTAAATGTAAATTGACTAAATGCTCTAATTGAAAGACATAGGGTAGCTAAATGGATAAGAAGGCAAAACCCAGGCATATGCTACCTACCAGAGACTCACCTCAAAAGAAAAGACACACATAGAACAAAAGTAAAGGCATGAAAAAGCATATTTTGTGCAAATGGAAATGAGCAAAAAGCTGGAGTAGCAATACTTATATCAAACAAGATAAACTTTAAAATGAAGACTGTAACAAGAACTAAAGAAGGACATTATATAATTATAAAGAGATCAATCCAACAAGAGGCCATCACTCTGTATACATTTATGCACCCAACATAGGAGCACCTAAATACATAAAGCAAATATTGACTGACATAGAGTCAGAAATCAATAGTAACATAACCATAGTAGGAAATTTTCATACCCCACAGACACCATAGGACAGATCTTCCAGACATAAAATCTATACAGATACAGTGGCCTTAAATGACACTCTAGATCAGATGGATTTAACTGATAATTTTAAAGCATTTTATCCAAAGCATCAGAGTATACATTCTTTTTCAGTGTACATGAAACATTTTTCAAGATAGACCACATGTTAGGCCATTAAACAAGCCTCAATAAATTTAAGAAAATTGAAATCATATTAAGCGTCTTCTCTGATTACAATAGTATAAACTAGAAATAAACTGCAAAAAACAAAAACAAAAAAAACAACAACAAAAAACTGAAAAATACACAAACACATGGAGACTAAAGAATATACTCCTAAACAATGAATGTGCCAACAACAAGATTAATGAAGAAATCAACAGGTACCTTCATAAAAGCTAAAATAAAAACATGACTACCCCAAATCTATGAAACACAGCAAAAGTAGCCCTGAGATGGAAAATCATAGCAATGCAGACCTACCTGAAGAAACAGAAAAAACTCAAATGTTTAACCTTACACCTAAGTTTTGAAACTGGAAAAAGAACAGCAAACAAAGCCCAAAATGGGCACAAAGAAGGAAATAATAAAAATTAGAGTGGAAATAAATGAAATTGACACAAGAAAACAATACAAAGGATGAACAAAACCAGGAGCTTGTTCTTTGAAAAGATAAACAAAATTAACAAACCGTTAACCAGACTTCCCAAGAAAAAAAGAGAAGATCAAAATAAAGAATTTCAGAAATGAAGGAGGAGAAGTGAAAACAGACACCACAGAAGTGCAAGAAATTATAAGAAAATATTTTGGGCAACTATGTGCCAACACATTAGACGATCTGGAAGAAATGGATAGACTCTTAGAAACATACAAGCTTCCAAGTCTAAATAAAAAAGAAATAGAAATTTAAAAAGACCAATTACTAACAACAAAATCAAATAAGCTCCCAACAAACAAAAGCCTTCAACCAGATGGCTTTTACCAGGTGAATTTTTACAGGTGAATTTTACCAAACATTCAAATAAGAATTAACACATGTCCACCTCAAATTATTTCCAAAAATCCAAGAGGACAGCAGGTTCCCAAACTCGTTTTATGAGGCCACCATTACCCTGACTCCAAAACCAGATAAAGATACTATAAATAAATAAATAAATAAATAAATAAATAAATAAATACAACTGTGGGCCAATATTCCCAATGAATATAGATGCAAAAATTCTCAACAAAATATTAGCAAATTGAATTCAACAATACTTCAAAAAAATCATGCACACTATCAGGTGGGATACATTCTTGGAATTCAAGTTTGGTTCAATACATGTAAATTAATTAATATAATATATAAACAAAATAAAAAATAAAAATTATTTCAATAGATGCAGAAAAAGCATTTGACAAAATTTAGTAGCCATTTATGATAAAAACTCTCAGCAAAAAGAACATAGGAATATATTTCAATATAATAAAAGCTATATATGATAAACCCATAGCTATCATCATACTCAATGGGGGAAAACTAAAAGCATTCTCTCTTAAGCCCAGGAGTAAGACAAGAATGCCCACGATCACCAATCTTAGTCAATATAATACTGGAAATCCTAACCACAGCAATCAGATAAGAAAAACAGATAAAAGGTATCCAAATAGAAAAAGAAGTAAAACTATCATTATTGAAGATGACAGGATACTATACAGAGAGAATTCCAAAGATTTGACCCCAAAATTATTGGAAAATATAAATGAATTTAGTAAAGTAGCAAGATACAAAATTAATATTCAATAATCAGTTGCATTCTTATACACCAATAACAAACTAGCAGAAATAGAAATTAAGAAGACAATCTCATTTTCAATTGCATAAAAAAAAAAAGCATAAAACCTAGGGATAAATTAAACTAAGGAAGTAAAAATGATCTTACTCAGAAAATTATAAGACATGGAAGACAGAAATCAAAGAAGATACAAATAAAATAAAAACATGTAACAAGTTCATAGATAGAAAGGATTAATGTAGTTAAAATGTCCATACTACTCAAAGCAATCTATAGATTCAATGTAATTTCTATCAAAACACCAATGATAATCTTCACATAACTAGAACAAGTAATCCTAAAATTTATATGGAACTATAAACACTGAGTCACAACAACACTGAGAAAGAAGAACACAGTTATAGAAATCATGCTACCAGATATCAAATTATACTATAAGCCCAGAGTTATCAAAAGAACAAGGTACTGGTCTAAAAACAGCCACATGGATCAATGGAACAGAATAGAGATCCCAGAAACAAACTCATGTCTATATGACCAATTAATCTATGACAACGAAAGCAAGAATTTACAATGGGGTCAAGATAGTGTATTCAACAAATGGTGGTGGAAAAACTGAACAGATACACACAAAAATTGAAATTAGATCACCTTCCTACACATATATAAAAATAAACTCAAAATGGAATAAAGACTTAAATATCAGACCCAAAACCATAAAACTCCTAGAAGAAAATATAAGAAGTAACCACTCAGACATTACCTTTAGCAATACCTTTAAAGATATATCTCCTTGGGAAACGGAAGCAAAGGAAAATATAAATACATGGGACTATCAGACTAAAAGGTTGTTTTATAGCAAAAGAAACCATCAACAAAACAAAAAGACATCCTACAGAATGGGAGAAGACATTTGCCAATGAGACATTCAATAAAGGGTTAATACCCCAAATTTATAACAAACATAAATCTCAACACAAAAACAAACAAACAACCAAATTTTAAAAAAATGGCCAAAAGACCTAAATAGACATTTCTCCAAAGAGGACATACAGGTGGCCAATAGATGCATGAAAAGATGCTCAACATCACTAATCAACAGAGAAATGCAAATAAATATCACAATAAAATACCACCTCACTCCTGTCAGAATGGCCATCATCAATAAATCGACCAACAACAAGTGTTGACAAGGATGTGGAAAAAAGGGAACTGTTGCACTGTTGGTGGGGCTGCAAATTCCTCTAGCCACTGTGGCAAACAGTATGGAAGTTCCTCAAACAATTAAAAATGGAATTACTTGATGATCCAGCAATTTCACTCCTGTTATTTATCCAACAAAATCCAAAACACTACTTTGAAAAAATATATGCACCTCTATGTTTATTGCAGCATTATTCAAAAAAGCCAGGATATGGAAACTACTTAATGCCCATCAATAAATGATTGGATAAATAAGCTGTGGTACATTTATACAATGGAGTATTATGCAGCCATAAAGAAGAATAAAATTGTACATTTTGCAACAACATGGATAGAACTATAAGATGTCATGCCAAGCGAAATAACTCAGTCTGAGAAAGACAAATACAAAATAATCTCACTTATATGTAGAATCTAAAGAACAGAATAATTGAACAATCAAAATAGGAAAAAAACCAACTCATGGAAACAGACAATAGTTTAGCGGTTACCTGAGGGTTAAGGGGGGAGGGGAATGGAGGAGGAGGGAGGGGGCATCAAATATACTGTGATGGAAGTGGAACTGACTCTGGGTGGTGAGCACACAAAGCAACACATAGGTAATGTGTTGTAGAATCGTATACCTGGCACCTATGTAATTTTACTAACCAATGTCACCCCAATAAATTTAATTTTTAGAAAAGTTTAAAAAAGTGAGGTTTAAATAAGGTTCTAGCACTGTTTTCCTTCAAAGTGATATTTTTATTAAATAAAGCTCAAACAATAACACTAAAAAAAGAAAGAAGAAAAGAAAGAAAGAAAAAGAAAATTATTCCCAAATAAAAATTTCACCTAAAAAATATTTTCAGATCTCTGAGAGGCTGGGCAGTGGGAATTTGGGTCTTAATACAAAATCTTGCTTTCACCTTGAGGAGATTTGATTGAATATTCTCAGCCTCAGTATATACACTCAGAAAATAGGAATGAACATTCCTATATTGAAAAGAGTAAATGAAAACTTATGAACCCATACATAAAGGTTACCACAAGTACAAACATTTCTCAAAGTCTCTGAATTGCAGCTTTATTTAGTGAATCGGCACATGAATTCTTCTTATTTTACTCAAAAGAAAAGAAAAGAAAAGAAATCAGTGAATGATATGTGATATCTTTCATAGACTAAAGTTTAGTCAGATGTTGATCTCATTAGAGAGTTTATATTGTTACCATTGTTTTTCCTTCAAAAGGGGCGTGAAGTCTGTTGGAGCTGACAAACACGTGCGTGTTTGTGGGAATCTGCTGCACTGATTCTGGCGTGAGAATCCCTGGGGGTGTGTAGGGACTTGGACCAGAACGAGATCAATAAATGTTGGTGGAGTCTATGTGTTATGTTGTGGTTATCTGATTCCAACTGAGGGTGAACCAAAATAAGGTTCAGGCAAGGCATGCCTGCGGCAGCTCTGAGGAAGTCTTTGCCAAGAAAGTAGGCAGTGTGGGCAGCTCTGGTGGGAGAACCCTTTCAGCCTCTGACAGGCACGGCTGACACGTGGTTAAGAGCCCAGGTTTTTTTTTCAGACTCCTTGGATTTGAAGCCCTGACTCATGTTTTGGAACTTCGGCAGATGACTTAACCTCTGTGTGTCTTGTTTGGAGTGAATGCGTAAGAATATTATCCCATTAGTGTTTTAAAAAACTCTGGAAACAGTGTAAAGAATCCATTAGACTAGAGCAAAGTCAGACTGGCAGTTGGGAAAACAGGACAATAGTAGGGAGAGGTGGTGCAGACCTGAGCTGTACTAGGGCTGTTAGAGTTGGGATGAGGAGTGTGATGCGAGAAAGGTGAAGGTGAGGAGGGGGGCAGGCAGGGGAGAAAGGCATCCAGACAGACTCTGGTTTCTGGAGAGAGGGATACAGTCCAATAACCAAGACAGAGAATTGCAGAAGACTGGGGAAAGTAATACTTACTGGTTTAGAACATGCTACATGTTTGTATTTTGTGACATTCATGAAGAAATGCCTAGCTAGTGTAGAAGCTTACATTTTCTTTAATATACAGCTCTATGAGTAAACAGGAGCTTAGAGATAGAAAATATAAGAAAGTGCTTAAGAATGCTCTTTTTACCACTCACTATCTGTGACTAAAGAGGCAAATTGCTCAACCTCTCTCTGTTTCTATTTCCTCATTTATAAGTGAGAATAATAATGATAGCAATTATCTCACAGAGTTGCTGTAAGAATTAAACAAGATCATGTATATAAGAAACTAGCCGTTGCCCTTGCTTGACCCTTTGTAGGTTCTCAATCCATTTTAGCTATTTGTAATTTTCATGATATATAGCAGTAATAATTTGTAGCTAAAATATAATATAATAAGTAATTTTTAAAAGCTATATAGCCAGAGAAATCTGAAGTGGTATTTGAACTCAGAACTGCCTCTTTGCATTTAGCACATGGTTTTAAAAAATGAGCTGTACTAATATCAGTGGACTGTGCTTTCAAAACTTCACAAGACTGAGGAAAGTGATGATCTTCCACTCCCCACTCCCACCTCCCACTCCCAATTCTGTCCACTTGGAAATTCCAAGGTCAATGATAACCTTTGCCAGTCAGTCTCAGGAAGGTCCTGTACACAGAGTTTAAAAAGTGCATGGGAGTTGAGGAAGTCAACCTTCATTTTTTTTCATTAATGGGAAGGAGTCACTAAAGTGGACACAGATGACAGGTGGAAATTTAAAGCAGGCAAGAGTACAACACATTTATGACTAAAGAGAGAGCAGATAACAGATGAAAGCTCCAATCCTGAAAGAAGCAGGCTGGGATTCGACAAGAGTAGAGAAGTGGGGAAGCCGGGATGGCTCAGTGGGTTAAGCGCTCACTTTGCAGCACCGGGGACTGGGGATCGAATCCCGGCCCCGGCCTGTGCGGACCCAGATGCTGAACTGGGAGCTCCCCCAGTTCAGTTCTCTCTCTGTCTCTGTATATCTCTCTCTCTCTGTCAAAAATAAAAATAAATAAATAAAAACATATTAAAAAAAAAAAGAGTAGAGAAGGGCCATCTCCTCCACTCAGGGCTGGGAAGGAGATGAGGACAAGCTGTCATGCAGCACATGTATGTAGGAGCAGGGCTTTGAGGAAATAAATGGCTAAAAATCTAATTTTCTCAGTAAAATTGGAGGTGAGGTTTAAATAGCACAATGGAGAGGAGAAGCAGCAGAGTGGAAAATTTGAGTGTATTGCTAGAGTTCTGAACTAAGCCTTGGGAGGCAACAAAGAGGAAGTTTAACCTGATATTGTACAAGGATGTAAAAGCTGAGATTCAAAGACCAAGTGTGCAGAGGCCTCGATCTACATTGTTATATGGGTTCCTCCAAACAGGTGTGGCTGAGCACCTATTTGAGTAATCAGTAAAGAAGGCCAAGTCCTCCTTTTACTTTCTTATATTTCTAAAATATACCCATGATTTAAGAATCTTTAAGATCCTTGAATTAAAATCCATCTATTTTGCAGGATGATTCACTATGCAGACACTTTGGAGCAGTTCCCTGATAAAAGGGTAACATTTGCACTGATTTTTTATATTAGTGAAATCTAGACAGTAAGTCATCATGTATCTTTGGGCTCAAACAATCATCTTTCTCCTTCCAAATTAAAATGCAGCAGAATTATAATTATATCCCTGTTCAAATTATGTATCCCTTTATTAAGAGAATTAATTGGATCACCCAGAAGAGACTATTGATTACATTAAGATGTGACTAATAAAACATTCTTTTCAGAACTAGGTCACTATCACTCATGAGAAAGTCCTAAGAAACCAGGATAAGAAGGAAAGTGAGTTAGGCACAAGGGTCAGGAAGCCAGCAGGTTCGAGGGCGTCCTTCAGTGTGGGAGATTATCAATGGACAGCTGCTATAAGAGGCAGAGGCAACATGCAGAGCTCACAAAATTGGGTAAGTTAAGGGGGAACAAAATCTGTGAGAAAACTGCAAAAGAGAAAGTCTGTGCAAATGAATGAAGTGTTCAAACAGTTGACTGATTTAAAAAATAAAACAAACTAAGGTTTAGGGGTCAGAGTATGTGTTTGTAGCTTTATTTGCTCTCTGTGTCCCTAAGTGGCTCCCTGCATGGACCACCCTGCCACACTCACTACTCACCATCACATTGAGTCTCTTTCTTCGATTCTCCGTTCCTGCCAGTTTCTCTCCTTTTCACTGCATTTTAGCCAGACTATATGAAATCTCCACGCCTACTCATCAATTCACACAACATTGTAACGGCATGAAGCACCTTTGAGGTGTTTGCATTTAAACAGGCCTTTCATGGGCAGGGTTTCCCTGCCTCTCAGCCTAGCGGACAAAAGGAAGAGGAGCTGGCTCATATTTTCCCCTTCTCTTTCAATTTAGCAAACCGGCTTGGCTGCCAGCAAGGAGCTGACAGATTGCATACTGTCATTATTTAATCTTAAGACTAAAATTCAATTTTCCTCTCAGGATCAGAATTGGGAAGAGGAGGGGAATAAAACACCCCAAAGACACAGGGTGACCTGTTTCAGTGGGGTAACCTAGTGCACAAGCCAGCTAATGATGCCTGTCTGTCAGCTGGTCTCCAGGAGCCAGGACCCCAGGGAGGGGAGACCGGGCCTGACAGATGGTGGTGGGTCTGCTGATTATAGAGCTCAGTTGGACCCAGACTCTATTTCACTGCTTGTATCGAGGTCCCTTATGAAAATGGGCTGTTTACTTAAAAGACATTCATTCCTGTGTCGGTGCCTCAGATTTCAAGGATAAAAATGAACACAGGCAGCTGTTAGATTTTTGTGATTAACTGTTCAGTTCTGCTTTGTGTTAAGGAGACCCATAATCCATTTTACCCCATAATTACTCTTTATAAGTAAGAAATCAAATCAGAAATGGCAAAAGAGAGTGGACACCAGGAAAAGAAATTTAAATAGTCGTTGCCTTTTGGTTAGTGCTTATTTCCTTACATGGGAAATTCAGACTTTTGTAGTTTCTCACTAAAAAAGGAAACAGCAACCAAATTTAGCAAGCTGGTATTTTCAAGCATAAAAGAATGTCTGCTTAGGAACTCAGTACTTGCTTTGCCTTCTGCTTGAGAAATCTCAGCTTTGCTCCCAGGAGTAATGAAAAAAGTAGCTTTGGGATGATATGCCCCCAGATTCACTGAACTTCACATCCTGTCACATACAAACATACAAGACTCAAGGGAGGAAACAGCCGGTGGTGCATGGACAGATGGGTCACAGGAAAGAAAAGCAGCACTTGAGAAAGATCACCACCCTTTGCCACCTTATGCCTCCAGAAGAAAAATGTTACTCCAGGAGGCAGCTGTGAATGACAATGTGCCCGAGAACTTCCTGAGGCCACTTCAGACAAGCAACCACACTGTTTGGAAAAGGGACAGGGGTTACATTTTCACACCCAGCTGTTGCTTTATGACTTAGTAGGCAAGAGGCGGTGAAGGTTTCTCTAGCTACTCAACACTGACTTAGTTAGAACTCCCTTGGATAGAAGATTGGGGCTGGGTGCAGTGGCTGATGGAGGAAGGGCGACGTGGCAGGTGTTCTCAGCACACACACATTCTGGAACAATTTATGTGAGGTATGATATGAGGCTAGCCTCATTATCCAAGGCAAGGCTGTGTAATCCACTCAGACAGCTGTCGTGGGAGCCATATATGCCTGTTCCTTTTTTGGCAAAGCCTTGGAGAAACAGCCCCTCCATTGTTAATAAGTGCATGAGAAAAAGCGTGAGTTGAGAAAGAAAAAAGCTGCCTTCCAATTTCCTTTCCTAATTATCATCTAGGATAGGAATTGATAGATTACGGATGCTGAGTTAAATAGCATGGTTTGTAATAGAGAGCACTGGATAGGAAATCTGAAAGTCCTCTTCTATTCTTGGCTCTGCCATTAACTGGGTGACTTTGAAAGAGTTACTTTGTCACTTTGGATTTCGATTTCTCTCTCTTATTTTTTTAATTTGACTTAAAAAAAAAAGTGTTAAATTGGGAAAGCTGGGATGGCTCAACGGGTTAAGTGCTTGCTTTGAAGCCCCGGGGACCAAGGATCGAATCCCGGCCCCGACCCATGCAGACCCACATGCTGAACTGGGGTGTGCCCCCAGTTCAGTTCTTGCCGGGACCTATGTGGGAGGCTCCTGGCTCAGTTCCTGCCCGGCGCAGCCCTGTGCCCCCCTGTGGAGTGAAACTATATGGAAAACAAATGTCAACTGTGGAGACTTCTCTGGGCCCTCCCCCTTCTCTCTGTCTCTCTCTGTCTCTGTTTCTCTCTGTCGAAAATCAATAAAATAAAACTTAAAAAAAAATGTTAAATTTATTGGGGTGATATTGGTTGGTGACAATTACATAGTTTCCAGGTGTACAGTTCTACATTACATTGTCTATGTATTGTATTATGTGCTCACCACTCAGAATCAGCTCTCCCTTCATCACCATATATTTCATGTGCCCTCTCTACTCCCTCTCACTCTCCCATTCCCCTCCCCCCTTACCCTCAGGTAACCACTAAATTATTGACTGCATCCATGAGTTTTTGTTCTTTGTTACTTTCAGTTTTATATTCCATCTATATGTGAAGTCATATGTTTCCTGATTTTTTTCAGTATGACTTATTTCACTTAATATTACGGTTTTAAGATCCATCCATGTTGTCACAAATGACTGTATTTCATCTTTTCTTTTCGCTGACTAGTGTAAATGTACCACAATTATTTTTTCTTTTTTTAATTTATTTTATTGTTTTTGACAGAGACAGAGAGAAACAGAGACAGAGAGAGACAGAGAGAAGGGAGAAGGGCTCAGAGCAGTCTCCATAATCATACATCATCAGTTTTTGACATGGTTTCCTTTCACATGGGTGGGCGGTGGCTACACACGGCTGAAGCCAGACCAAGGGCCTCTTACATGGGATGCACACGTCCTCCAGGGGCTGAATGGCAGGTGGGGTGGGGTGGGGGGAACCAAACTGGAGGCCTCCTGCATGGGAAGCACATCTCAATTCAGCACATGGGTCCACATGGGCCAGGTCTGGGACTTGATCCCTGGTCTCTAGGGCTGCAAAGTGAGCGCTTAATCCACTGAGCCATCCCGGCTTCCCCCACAACTTTTTAATCTAATCATCTCTATCAAATGACACTTTGGTTGTTTCCATGACTTGGCCACTGTGAACAGACTGCAATGAACATTGGGGTACACATATTTTTGAGAATTACGGTTTTCAAGATTTTTAGGTAGATACCCAGAAGAGGGATTGCTGGGTCATATGGTAATTCCATTTCTAATGTTTTGAAGAACCTCCATACTGCTTTCCATAGTGGTTGTACCAGTTTACATTCCCACTAGCAGTGTATGAGGGTTCCTTTTTGTCCACAGCCTCTCCAGCACTTGTTATCCCTTGCCTTGTTGATTATAGCCATTCTAACAGGTGTAAGATGGAATCTCACTGTGGTTTTTATTTGCATTTCCCTAATTGCTAGTGATGCTGAGCATTTTTTCATATATCTGTTGGCCATTTGTATGTCTTCATGGGAGAAGAGTCTTTTTAAGTCTTCTGCACATTTTTTAGTTGGATCATTTGTTTTTCTTTTGTTGAATTGTATGAGGTTTTTATATATTCTACATATTAGCCCCTTATCAGAGGCATTATTTGTAATTATATTCTCAACCATTCAGTTGGTTTCCTTTTTCCTTTGGTGATGGTTTCTTTTGTAGTACAGAAGCATTTTAATTTGATATAGTCTCATCCATTTATTTTGCTTTTACTTCCCTTCCCTTTGGGGTCAAGTTCATAAAGTACTCTCTGAACCTAAGGTCTATAAGGTTTAGTACCAGTGATTTCTTCTATGCAGTGTATTGTTTTGGGTCCTTTGTGGATATCTTTAGTCCACTTAGAGTTAATTTTGGTATATGGTGACAGTTCACAGCCCAGATTCATTTTTTTGTATGTGGATTTCCAATTTTCTGAGCACCATTTACTGAAAAAGCTTTCTTTTCTTCATTGTATATATTTTTTCTCCTTTGTCAAAGATTATCCATATATTTGTGAATTTCTTTCAGGGGTTTTGATTTTGTTCCGCTAGTCTGTATGTCTATTTTTCTGCCAGTAACAAGCTGTTTTGATTACTGATGCTCGGTATTATAAACTGAAGTCAGGGAACATGATGCCTTTAGCCTTATTTATTTTTTTTGGAGGATTGCTTCGAGGTCTTTTGTAGTTCTATATGAATCTGATGACTTTGTGGGTTTTTTAAATTTTTTTAAATCTATTTCTTGAAAAAAGTGTCTGGGATTTTGATGGGAATTACATTAAATCTGTGTATTGCCTTGTGTAATATGGCCATTTTAACTATGTTGATTTTTCCAATCCATGAACATGGAATATCTTTCCATTTCTTTGTATCTTCTTCAATTTCTCTTAATAGTGTCTTATAGTTTTCCATGTATAAGTACTTCACATCCTATGTTAAGTTTATACCTAAGTATTTTATTCTTTTTGTTTTGATCACAAAAGGTAACATTTTTCTCATTTCATTTTTTTAAGTTTTGTTGTTTGTATGTAAAAATGCAGTGGGTTTTTGTACATTGATTTTGCAACTTTACTGTACTATTATTTGTAATAGCTTTCTGGTGGAGTCTTTAGGGTATTCTATATAAAAAAATCATGTCGTCTGCAAAAAGTGACAGTTTAACTACTTCACTCCCAATTTGGATGTGTTTTATTACTTTCTCCTGCCTGAGGGCTCTGGCTGAACTTCCAGCACTATGTTGAATAGCAGTGGTGACAGGGGACATCCCTGTCTTGTTCCTGATTTGAGAAGAAAAGGGTTCAGTTTTTCCCATTCAGTATGACATTTGCTGATGGTTTGTCATATATGGCCTTTTTTACGTTGAGGCACTTTCCTTCTATACCCATTTTATTCAGTGTTTTGATTGTAAAAGGATGTTGTATCTTGTTGAATGCTTTTTCTGCAGCAATTGATACAATCATATAATTTTTATATTTTATTTTGTTTATGTGGTGTACCACATTGATGGATTTCTATATGTCGAGCCATCCTTGTGCCCCTGGGATGAATCCCACTTGATCATGATGCATAATCTTTTTAATGCACTGTTGTATTCTCTTGCAAGTATTTTATTTAGGATTTTTGCATTGGTGTTCATCAAAATATTGGTCTATCATTTTCTTGTTTTCTGATGTCCTTACCAGGCTTTGGTATTAGAGTAATGTTGGCCTCATAGAATGAGTTAGGAAGTATTGCCTTTTCTCCAATTTTTTGAAAAATTTTAAGGATAGGTGTTAGTTCCTTTGGAATGCATGGTAAAACTTGTTAGTGAGGCTATCTGGTCCTGGACTTTTGTTTTGGGGTAGGTTTTGTATGATTGTTTCAATTTCCTTACTGTTGATTGGTCTGTTTAGATTATCCAGTTATTCTTGATTCAGTCTAGGTAGACTATGTATTTCTAAAAATTTGTCCATTTCTTCCAGGTTGCAAAATTTGATGGCATGTAGTCCTTCATAATATTCTTGTATGCTCCTTTGTATTTTGTGGTATCAGTTGTAATTTCTGCTCTTTCATTTCTAATTTGAATTATTTGTGTCTTTTCTCTTTTTCCCTTGGTTAGTCTAGCCAGGAGTTTGTCAATTTTATTAATTTTTTCAAACAACCAGCTCTTTGTTGCATTAATTTTTTCTATTGTGTTTCTATTGTCTATTTTATTTAGTTCAGCTTTAGTTTTTATTATTTCCTTCCTTCTACTGGTTTAGGGTGTTCTTTGTTCTTCTTTTTCTAGTTCTTTAAGATGTGATATTAAGTTGTTTACTTGTAATTTTTCTTGTTTCTTGAGAAAAGCCTGTAGTGACATAAATTTCCCTCTTATTACCGCTTTTGCTGCATTCCAGTAATTTAGGTATGTTGTATTTTCATAGTCATTCATTTCTATATATTTTTAATCTCTTTTTATTCATTCTTTGACCCATTCATTTTTAATAGTAATGTTGTTTGTTTAATCTCCACATATATGTAGTTTTTCCTGTTTTACTTTTGTAGCTGGTCTCCAATTTCAAAGCTTTGTGATTAGAGGACACACTTGGTATAGATTCAACGTTCTTAAATTTTCTGAGGCTAGCTTTGTGTTCCAGCACATGGTCTATCCTTGAGAATGTTCCCTGTGCACCAGAAGAGAATGTATAGTCATGCATTGTAGGATAAAGTATCCTATAAATATCAACTATGTACAATAGCTCTAATGTATCATTTAAAGCTGATAATTCCTTATTTATTTTCTGTTCGTATGATCTCTTTGTTGCTGTCAAAAGGGTGTTTAAGTCGCCTACTATAATCGTGTTTTTGTCAGTTTCTCCTTTTAGATCTGTTAGTAGTTGCTTTGTAAATTTTGGAGCTTCTTGGTTGGAGTATGTATATTAATAAGTGTCATGTGTTCTTGTTGTATACTTCCCTTTATCAGTATAAAACATCCATTTTTGTCTCATTATCTGTTTGATCATGAAGTCTGTTTCATCAGATATAAGTATGGCTACACCTGCTTTTCTCTGGATGCCATTTGCTTGGAGTATTTTTTTCAACGCTTTCACTTTGAGTCTTTGTTTGTCCTTGAGGCTGAGGTATGTCTCATGTAGGAGGCATAAGGTTGGTTTTTGTTCTTTAATCCAGTTTGCTACTCTGTGTCTTTTTATTGGCAAGTTCAGGCCATTTACATTTAGGGTGATGATTTATATATGAGAATTTTCTATAGCCATTTATATTTTGTTTTCTGGTAACTCTTTCTTTTGATTGCTTCTTTGCTATTTATTCCCATAGGTTATTTTAGTTTAATGTTGTTTATGACTTTTTTGACTTTGTTTTGTTTGACTTTCTGTTTCTTTTCTTTTTTTTAATTACTATTATTATTAAATTTAATGGGGTGACATTGATCAGCCACAATTAGACAGTTTCCAGATGTACAAGTCCACATCACATCACCCATGCATCGCATCATGTGCCCACCACCCAGAAGCAGCTCCCCTTCCATCACCATTTTCTCTGTTTCTTTCGCTTTTTGTTACATGTCCCATTTCTGAATTCTTTCTGAGTGGTTACCATAAACTTTATGTAAAAAAAAAAATTTATATGCAGTGGTTCCTTTTCTTAAGGCTGTTTCTTGTCTTCATTCTCTTTGGAAATTTATAGCTTTATTTCCTTCCCTTTTTTATGTTTTTGTTGTAACAGTTTATTTCTATTTGTTTTTACTTTTTGTTTCAGGTCCAATTGCCTCCTTCAGTATTTCTTTTTCTTTTATTGTTTTTGACAGATATATATATATATATATATCTGAGAGAGAGAGACAGAGAGAGAGACAGAGAGAGAGAGAGACAGAGAGGGACAGAGACAGAGAGAGACAGAGAGAGACAGAGAGAGAACTGAACTGGGAACACTCCCCAGTTCAGCACATGGGTCCGCACAGGCCGGGGCCGGGATCTGATTCTGGGTTCCCGGCACTGCAAAGTGAGCGCTCAACCCACCAAGCCATCCCAGCTTCCCCCAGCATTTCTTAAAATGCTGGCCTTGTTCTGGAGAATTCCTTCAGTTTCTGTATGTCTGAAAAGATCTTTATTTCTCCTTCAAATATAAAGGATAAATTTACTAGGTACAGAATTCTTGGCTGGAAAATTTTCTCTTTTAATATTTTTAATACTGTATTCCAGTCCCTTCTGGCTTGTAGAGATTCTGTTGAGAAATCTGATGATAGTCTGATGGGCTTATAGGTTACGGTGTTCTTTTTTCTGGCTGCCTTGAGGATTCTTTATTTGTCTTTGACCTTTGACACCTTTAGTATAGTGTGCTTTGGAGAGGGTCTGCTAGGATTCAAGTAGCTAGGAGTTCTGTTTCCTTCTTGAACTTGAGGTTTCATTTTTTGCCATAGATTTGGGAAGTTCTCATGTACTATTTGTCTGAGCAAAATTTCTGTGCCCATTTTGTCGTCTGCTCCCTCTGAAATACCTATTATCCTTATGTTACTATTTCTAATGCAGTCAGGTTTTCTTTTTTTAATATTTTATTTATTTATTTATTTATTTATTTATTTTTGACAGAGAGAGAGTAATACAGAGACAGAGACAGAGACAGAGAGAGAACTGAACTGGGGGAGCTCCCAGTTCAGCATATGGTTCTGCATGGGCCAGGGCTGGGATTCGATCCCTGGTCCCCAGCGCTACAAAGTGAGTGCTTAACCCACTGAGCTATCCTGGCTTCCCCGACAGTCAGATTGTTTTTGTAGATATCTTCCACTTCTTTTAGCTCTCAGGTCTCCCTCTTCTTTTTTCTGTGACATTTCCAAATTTCTATCTTTGATTTCACTAATTCTTTCCTCCATCTGGTTAGGTCTGCTTCCTATGCTAGCTTTTTTTATTTTTTACTTCTTTTATTGTGTTGTTTATCTCCAGAATTTCTGTTTATTTCTTTCATATAGATGCCATTTCCTTTCTGAAACCACTTAGCTTCCTCTGTGTACTGTGCCATTTTTTTAAATCACTTTGAGTGTTTTCAGAATTGCAATCATGAATTCTGTGTCATTTAGCTCATATATTTTTGTATCTTCAAGTTCCTTTTCTGGAGACATTTCATTTTCTTTCTGAGCAACTTTGCTCACAATGGTACTCATTGCTGTTAAAGTGTTTCTTTCCTGGATATTAGGACTTCTCCCCTGGTACATGTGAAGAAATCTTGCTTTTACTTCCTAGCTGGTGTTGCTACAGTGTCTTATAATAGTTTCTTTTGTTTATTTGGTTTTCTCACAGTGGGAGATTTCCTAGAAGGTAGGGGTTTCTCTTTGACTCAGTCACCATGTTCTCTGTATGCCTCCTCTTTGGGAAGACATGGTGTGTTATAGTAGCCTATGCTTCCAAGATCCCACGTAGTCAGAAGCTGCCACACCTGTGCTTCACAGTTTTCCTAGATCCCTCTGCTGGCTTTAGTGGGAAGGGTGAGGTGGGGTTTGTTGGGAAAGGTGCAGGTCTGTTTGTATCACAGGGTATTGGCGGCTTCCCAGCAGCAGCTCACTGAAGGCAGGTTCTGGACAGAGCTGGTGTGGTAAGCTGAGCGATAAAGCAAGGGGAAGCAGCCAGGTTCTGTGTCCAAGGCCACACAGTGCTCCAGCTGGTGCCCCACCTCACCAAGGGCCACTCTGCTCTTCAGCCACCAGCACACTCCTGCTGCTGGCACTTCAGCCACCAGATCACCCGTCTTCTACTCCAGTTGCCAGCCTTACACTCCATGGGCTCCTAGTTCCAGCTGCCCAACCCATGCACTGGCAGCCTGATTTTCACTTTGGTCCCCCACACCCATCTCTGACTGCTGCTGGCGCCTTGCTCTGGTCTCCTGCACCACACACTAGCTGTCCTCACCATGCCAAGGCAACCTCCCCGCCCCTCCCCCTGCACTTCCACTGGGGCTTCTCACCACAGTCAGCCACTCCTGCCTTTTCTGTCCACCCTGCACTTTGGCTGTCTGCACCTCTGCCTTTGTTCATTCTAGGCCTCCAACCTGCCCAGAGTCGTTCTGCACCTGAACCCATGTTCCCACACTCCCACCTCAGTCTCTCCTCTGCTGGTCTCCAGGTCAGTCTCTGTGTCAGTCACCAGGTAAGTCTCCAGTCACACTTTGTGGGTTGTCTTTGCACTGGTTCCATTCTTTTTCTCTCAGTTACCTCCCTTTCTCCAGCTATAGGCATTTTCTTGCAATGAGTAGGTCCCTCAGTTGAGGCTGTGTGTTGCTTAGGGATTCTCTGGTTGGAATTTAGTTGTTTAAATTGTTGTCTTTCCAGGAGAGGCTTCAAGAGCTCTCTTCATGCCGCCATTTGATAACATCTCTGTATTTCAATTTCTGCAATGATAAAATAAGAGAAATGCAATAGATACTATCCACCGAGCCTAGGGGTCAGTTTATCTTTTCTGAGCTTTTGATTTATCAATAATTGGCATCCCCAATTAGCAGTTAGGAGTTAATAATGTGCCTCCAAGCACTACAGATTTCTTTAAGAATTAATGGGCCAAGAATCTATAATTCTGATGATCTGCCCAGATTGGAAACAACAGTGTTCACTAAGATGAGCTGGTTTTATATCTCCTGGGAATACAATATGCATCCTTCCCATTGTAACTGTAGAAAGCCAGTATAATAGAATTTTTTTTTTCTCAACATCAATCGTATAATAAGAACCTAACTAACACTGTCTAATAGAACATTCTGCAATGGTGGAAATGTTCAATATCAGTACCGCCCCATAGAGTAGCCATTTTTCATATGTGTTTACAGATCATTTAATTTGCAGGTAATATGACTAAAGAACTGAATTTTTAATTTTGTTTTATTTAACTTTAAATAGCCACATGTGATTAGTAGCTACCAAAATGGAGAAAACAAATTCTACTGTATTCTGCTGCAATGCAACAAGTTAACAAGTGGTATGCTGTGATAAAATATAAAAAACAAAGACCTTTATTCTACTCCCAATTGTACATTTCTAGGTAGTATGGGGGAGAGGACAAGGTTCTTTGACTCAGTTTCCTTTTTTCTCAAATTGCAAGGGTAATATTTACTTCACAAACTGCTCAGAAGATTTAGTTAAATTAGATATGTGAAACACACTTGAGAACCATAAAATGCTATGTTAATACAATGTATTATCAGGGGGGAGTTCACTGTTGAATGATCTTATTTCAATAGAAAACATAGTGATGTCTAAGAACATGTAACTAAAAGTGAGAAATTGGTAATACCAAATACTAAGGGTTGAAAATAAAGAGAAGAAAACTAAAAACTAAATGCTGAAGAAGGCAGGGTGAAAGGGAAGGCATGGGAATCAGGAGAAGGGGAAGTCAAGACACATGGTATGAGGACTATGGTGAAAAGGTGGTATTGGACCAGTTTTTTGGGAAGACAGTTCAGGGTTGAGAATTACTCATGATGGCAGGAGCATAGACCACAGAGGCGTCAATTTTGAGTGGCAATAAACAGATCATTAAATTAAATTAGAACACTTTTTAAAAAATTATATGACTGCCTTCAAGAAAGGTATCTGAAGGGATTTGAGCAGCAGCTAAACAGGCCAAGAGAATTTTTGCTGTGGATTATGTTCAACAGTAATGTAGATGGCTCAGTGGAGAAAGGAGTGGACAGTGCTGGGTTATTTGGGGTGAGCTCATTAACCTCTTTATTTGTAAAGTGAAATCTGTCATGAAAGCAGATACTCTAGTAGAGACCGAGAGAGGATTGCTTGATATGAAAATGTTCCCATCCTGCCAGAAACAAAAAATGGCAGTTTGACATTCAGTTCATTGATATTTTTCTGTCCTGTTATCTGTCTTTATTAAGGATTAGTCCTGGAGAATGCCTGCATTCAAACCTAAGCACTATCATGTAATAGATGTGCCCTTGGGCTACAAACTCTCTGAGCCACACCTTCCCCATCAGGAAGCTATAATAGTACCTGCCTCAGAGGAGTCCATGGCATAACTCATGTAAAAACTAGCAGTTTCTAGGCACTCAGAAAACACTAAAATATAGAAGTTATTTTTATTAAATATTATATTATAATGTCTCAAAATTCAAGGATATCATTTGAAAAGAAAATAGCCTTTCACTGGGTTAAATCAGACATACAACTGGAAGCATAGATAATTCATTTTTGTTTTTATTCACTGATTCAGTGAATTAATTTTTTCTCCAATTTTCAAATTGAATCTGTTTTTCACAGTTTTATTGAGATATCATTTGTATATCATAAATTTACCCATTTTAAGTTATACAGTTCATTTATTTTAACTAATATTACTGACTGCTGCTAAGCCCAAACCCTGTCGTAGGCACTAGGGATACTATGGTGCATAAGAAGGATTCAAAGAGTTTTCAGGCTAGCAGGAAAGAGCAATAGTAGACAAAGTGTGTAACCCAAAGGCAAGTAAGGAATAATAGAGGAGGGTAAGACAATAGTAACAGGGTGTTCCTATTTGAGATAGGCCGTTCTCTCTCTGAGGAGGTAGTATTTTAATGAAGTGAGGCATTTAAACATCTGGGAAGAGGGAATAGCAAGTGCAATGGGCCTGTGTGAGGAAAATCTGTAGGGTGGTGTTACTGAAGCAGAATAAGTGGGCCAGGGAAACAAGGAAGGAAGGAATCAAGGTTAGAAGACACAGGAGCCAGGTCAAGCAACGTTTTGGTTTCCAAAGTACGGCTTATGAATTTTGTTCTATAGGCATAGGAAACCGTTGGAGAGATTTAAGCAGGAAAATGACACAATCAGATTTACATTTTAAAAGAGGTTCTCAAGCAGCTGGTTGGAGTAGAAACAAGGAGATCCATGAGGTGGTGTGTCAGTGGCACAGGGGACAGACAGCAGAAGCTTGGACCAGCAGTGGAGTTGGTGAGAAGAGATGCGATCCCCAGTACCTTTGGATGACAAGCTTTCCTAATAACTGAATATGGGCTTGGAAAGAAAGAAGGAGCCAGGATGGCTCCATGGCTATTGGCCTAAGTAACACTTGCTTAGGAGGAGGTGAGGGGATTTGCTAAGATGAGGGATGTTGAAGGAGCAAGTGGTAGGGGTGGGAAAGACACGAAGTAAGAACTCTGGTTTTGATCATTTTATTTTATATGCTTATTAAACATTCAAGGGAAAATTATGAGAATAGTCTGTTGTATATACTGTGTTGGAAGGTAAAGGCCTTGTATTGGAGGATTTAAAGAACAACAGAAGTTCCCAGAAGCCTGGATCATCAGAACTAAGAGCTGCATCTCAAGTGTGTTCCATAAAATTCTGCATAGCAAAAGAGCTATAAAACCTCTATTTGCCAGAAAACAAGCTAGACAATCAGTACAGCAGAAAATGTATGTGGTAAAAATTAGTTTGTCCTATCTCTTTAATGTGAGAATTTGGGAGGAGTATATTAAAAAGTGTTCTGATGACCTGACAGATTGATGAGGAAATAAATCAAGTACCATATTTCTGGAAGGCAAGAATGGAGAGAGATCTGTTTAAACAACTATCCCCTCACTCACTGTTTTATTGCAGGAAAACAAACTATAGAATTCACCACATACAGGCAACAGAATTATTTTTCATTTAACACCAAGAAGCACTTCTTGATTTTTAAAAGATTTCTTGCTGCAAGATCCAAAGATGGTTGGTAAAACTGGGTGTTTATTGAGAAGGATTAAATATACTTCAGTATTTGTTCATGTCTCAATTCAGTGGTTAAGTATTTAAGCTGGATCTTTTCTTTACAGTATATTTCAGTGGTTTTCAATGGCTAGGAGCTTATTTATCTGGAATGTCAGAGCTGCAATTTTTCTTACTCCTTATCTTTTCAGAGGTCAACTTCCAGAAACTTCAACAAGGAGATTTGACAAATGTATCCACTAAGTGAATGAGTTTAATGTATAAATATTCAACAGCACATCAAAAGTTCATAACTATATTTATCACTGAATGATACTGTACACATTATTTAAGTGAGGGGAGTCTAGAGGATATAGAATTTCTTTGATGTATCTTTTAGAAGGGTGGGGCTGGTTCAAGCTTCCTCCCTTTAGGAATAATGTAGTTGAGGGAATGATTCTTGAATTGTAATCCTATAAATTAACCTAAAGATTGTTCCAATTAATCCACAATTATTTTCTGACCATATGTATTGGGTGAAGCATTAGGTGACACATTTTTGAGAACAAAAGAGAATTTGTATAACCGCTCTGTATACTTCTGTGACCCATCTAAGTAGTGTATTTTGTGTGCTTGTGTAATTCAATCTTTAGAAAGAAGACAGTGTTCTACCTAAGTATTAGATTAATATGTATACTAACACAGTAGAAAAGTAGATTATGAATAATTATGCCAAAGCAATCTGTGGCTCTGACAGAAATATGATTAAATTATTAGAATTCCCTGTTTCCTTGTTAGTTTCTCATTTATATTTTTGAAATATTAATGAGAAAGTTTTGGAAAATGTAGGTAGAGTTTAGCTTCTATAACTCATTTCATTCATTAGCCCTCAGTATCTTGATCTTTAATTTCCAGAGATTTTTCTGAGATAGGTAAGATCCTCTCTCCTCATTACTCTGCCTGGGAAAGGTAATAACATACAATATAGCATATTAATGTAATACTTGAAGCACAAAGTAGTTTTCTGCCATGCTCCCTTGAAAACCATGATTATTCAACTCCCCAAAGAAAACAATATAGTCAATTATATATGAATATATACATATATTTTACATATATTAAGTACATTCAAACATTTATATAGTATATATTAAAATTTTTGCCCTTGCTTTATATGTATATATATATGTGTGTGTGTGTGTGTGTGTGTGTGTGTGTGTGTGTGTGTGTGTGTATATATATATATATATAGACATCAATCAGAATATTTTGTGTGGAATAATTACTTTAAATTAACTTATACAAATAGTATAACATTGGAAATTTTCTATAACTTGTGTTTTACTCTCAAAAACTTGACTCTAGATCTTTTAATATGCTTACATATGAATAAACTTTATGCTTTTATATATTGTATGGCATTCTAAATTTGACTATGCCATAATTTTGTTGACTGTGTCCTTTGCTGTGTAGAAGCTTTTTAATTTGATGTAGTCCCATTCACTTATTTTTGCTCTTACTTCCTTCACCTTTGGGGTCAAGTTCATAAAGTGTTTTCTGAGCCCAAGGTCTATAAGTTTAGTGCCAGTGCCTTCCTCTATGCACTTTATAGTTTTGGATCTTATGTGGAGGTCCTTAATACACTTTGAGTTAATCTTGGTATATGATGATGAATATGCCATAATTTGTTTCATGATTATAACAATAATAGACATTGCTTCAGATATTTCATTATTAAAATGATCATTAAATGAATCTATTTGTACAAATCTTCCTATGCACATGTATAAATATTTTTCAGGGTAAAGGTGTATAGTATAGTCCACATATACACAGACACATACACATATAAACAGGTGGTTCTTCAGTCCATCAAGAATACATTTTGGAGAATAATCAGTTATCCCAATACCACTGCTGAGCTGTTTAGCTGTTCAGCCCTTCCCCACTGAGTTGAGACTCTATCATTCTTATACCAGAATCATATATGTAGCTATATATTATATGCATCCACCTGGACTTTCTAGTCTATTCCGTGGTTCTATTTATTTCATTGGTGCCAAAATCATATTGTTTTCATTATAATACTTTGTAATAGAATATTTTGAAAATCATCTTGGCAATTTTTGCACATATACACTTCTATGAAAAATGCTGTGGTAATTTTGATTGGGAATATGTTATGTTTGAAGATAAATTTGAAAACTGTCATTTTTATAATATTTAGTCCTTATATTCATAAATTTCTCTGTTTATCCAAACCTTCTTTTACTTTCTTCCCTATAACTGTATATGTAGTTTTCTCTATAAAATTCCTATATACTTAAGTTTATTCTTGAGTACTTTTTAGTTGCTGTGGCATTTGTGAATAGAAATTATTTTCTAAAAATTACATTTTCTAGTGGTATTGCTGGTGGATAAAAAAGCTAACACTCCTTTGTTCTTTGCTGCACTGTTCACGATAACCAAAATATGGGGACATGTAAAATGGGAATAATGGTGCCTATATGATACATCTTTAAGGATTAAAAAAAAATACATTTTAACATGATTTTTTAAAATTTGTTTTTATTGTTAAATTTATTGGGGTGACATTGATTGGGAACAATTAGACAGTTTCCAGATATACAAATCTACATTACATCACCTATGCATTGCATTATGTGCTCACCACCCAGAATCAGCTCTCCTTCCATCACCATATATCTGGTGCCCACTCCCCCCTCCCCCTTCCCCACTCTCCCTTCCCCCTCCTCCCCTTCACTCAAGTAACCACCAAAGTATTGAGTGTGTCCATAAGCCTGGTGCCCACTCCCACCTCCCCTCCCCATTCTCCCTGCCGCTCCCCTCCTTCCCTCAGGTAATCACCAAACTATTGTGTCCATAAGTCTTTGTTTCTTTGTTACTTTTAGTTTTATATTCCACCTACAAGTGAGGTCATATATTTCCTGACTCTTTCAGTCTGACTTATTTCTCTTAACAAGATGGTTTCAAGGTCCATCCATGTTGTCACACATGACCGTATTTCATCTTTTCTTATCACTGAGCACTATTCCATTGTGTAAATGTACCAAAACTTCTTTATCTAGTCATCTATTGAAGGGCATTTTGGTTTTAACATGAATTTTAATGGTTGGGATATAGTAGATAATCATTAAGGGTTTGTTTTCTTAACTCACCCCTCTGCCTTAAGATTATAATATTAGAAGGAAACAGAGAACAGTGCCCAGGAAAGTGCTGTGTGCAATTAAAGACATATCTGGCACAGAATTGCTAGATGTGATTAGACACAGCATTCTGGTACTGATATCATATCTTTAGATATTTGTTTGAAACAGCTTTATCTTTGGCAGGTTGGTGGGGGTAGCAGGAAAACATTTTTACATTGAAACTCCAGTGATATAGTAGCAGCATTCAATATTTGAATTCTTGATTCTTTTTACCAAAGTTCATGCTTTTGCCGACATTCCTTCCTTTAAGATATTTGTTAAGATAAAGGCTATTTTGTGAACATTTTCTAAATCTCACTTTAAAGACTGAATTGTAAAGGATAGATAGGAATCGTGGAAAAAAATTATTAGATTTCAAAAATTTGAACCTTAACATATATATCAGAACAATAAGGTGATTTATAATTATGACTGACAACTCATGTTGCTCTTATAGATAAAGCCATTCAGAAGTCAAGGATATCTTTCTAGCTTTTGTAGAATCAATTTCAAAGTTACCTTGAAAGGTTGGAGCATCTCTAGATTTCCAAAATTCAGTAGATGTTTTGATCTTGTTTTCCCCTTTTCCTCTTTGCCATCCACCTGTTAAGCTCAAGGCATATAATTATAGCAAATTACCTAAGAGTAAATAAGAGCCTGGAGTTTTTTACATAATTCCATGAAGTAATATTGCCATGATATTGTCACAATACCCTTTTTTATTTAGCTCTGTGTGTCACTGATAACTTCTTATTCTTAAAATTCTCCAAAATATGTTTTTCAGTTGATCACATAAACAGAATATTTTTAGTTTTAAACTTATTTATTGTTTTCATAATTGTCAATGGCATGGTTATGCCTTATCTGATCATAGTGAATACTTACCATCTGTCAGCTTTTACCAGAATGTATAAAAATATAACAATATTATGTGATTCCATCAGACTTTCTGCAGGATAAATAACTTTGTGCTAAGCTACTTATTTAAATCACATTTTAAAAGCATAAAATGCACATTCTCTTCATTTAAAAGAGAGAAAACTAGCACTAAGACCCCCAAGTGGCCCTGAATAAATGGTTCTTTAAATAGAAAACTCACCAGCTAATATAGGTCAAGAAACTAGTTTGCTCAGGCAATGAAATATTTATAGCATTTCTCTCTTGTACAAATTCTTGCATGTTAAAAAAGGTAATGATTCTGACTGAAGGCTTTCCCACATTCATTACTTTTATAAAGTTTCTCTCTCTAGTACAAATGTAAATTACATCATGGGAAAGTAAGTTTCATGACTCCTTTGAAATAGCTAGGGCCTTGAATACAGTAAGTCAATGAATCTATAGCATAAAGCATAATAGTCAAGAACTTGTATGTGAAAGTTCTTTGTGAACATTAAAGTGTTATACAAAAGTAGGAGATTATTATATAGGATGATGTATTGCTTTGACCGAACTAGCTTAAGAAAAGAACCATGTCTTACTTATTAACTGTTATGGCACCAGCTTCAGTTCTTGGCACAATATAGAAATCTCAAATGTTTTGGAATGAGCAAATAAACTTTGGGGGTAGTAAGGTGATAGCTAAAGCTAAAACAATGTTTAGGAACAACAATTTTTTAAAAAGGAAATATTTGTGTCCTACAGCCTTGACTACTGAAACTGAGGCTTGGTAAACAGGGAAAACAGGTGGGACGGAGGCTGCCCAGCGACCGAGAAACTCTACAGGGCTGGGGAAGAGAGTCAGAGGAGATTGAATGATTAGACCACAGACAGAGGCCCATAAGCGATCTAGCAAGAGGTTGTGGGGCTCAGTCTGGCCATCTGAGATTAGGAGAAGTTTTCCTATATTTAAAATATGTAAGAGGGCAAAACTGACTCACAGTCTGAAAAGAACTCACCAACAGTCAGCAAACCAAAACAGAGACACAAGCACAGAGGCACATGATAGGAACCAGTTGTTGGAATTATAACATAATGGGGCTGATTTAATATAAACATGTTACATGAGTTATAGGACAGATGTTTATTATGAATGTGTTTCTGATCTAGAAGAGCCAGAAATAATGGCAACCAGGACATGTTCATTCACAATAAGAAAGTCATGAAAACGTTGGCTGGAACCCTGTATCCTATGTAGGGAAAGCAGAGACAATTTGTTTTGCCTTTGTTTTTTCCAGTCTATGGATCTTATCTGAATTATCAGAGTTATCCAGAAAACGAGAAACAGAGAGGGTGAATTTCCAATTATTGTTGTATTATGAAAAAGTATTAAGTAAAAAAATAGGTAGGTTCATATATTACTCAAATGCCTGATTTTTCTGGAATCACAAATCTCTCAGTGATCACATTCAAATTCCCATCTTTTCCTAAGACCACATATAAGGTGGTGGTGATATTTTTGTTTGTTTGTTAATTGAAAATAACAGTTGGATTTCTGAGACAAATAAACTTACTCATTACTATGCAGAGACTATTTCTGAAGTGACTTTCCCAAGCCATCTGATTTATTACACATGAAAAGTTCCCTGAGCCAATTGGATAGGAATTACATGTGGCACATGTAGCAACTGCTCCTCTTTGCCTGTTGTACATGCGTCCAGTAGAAGAAGAGCAGCTGCATCAAAAGGGCTCTGTTGGGGAACAACACAGAATAGCCATTCGCCACATTGGAAATGAATTCTCTCATGGGTTTGGATGTGCGTGTATTGATAAATGACATTGGATAGGTGGGAGACCTTTCTTTGTTGTTAACGTTAAATATCATTGGTGACATCCATCAGTGCCAATGCATTGACAGCAGTCATGGAGACTAAAGGCATCTGTCAGATGAATAAGTGACAGGTCACACTTGCAAGGCCAGTGCATGGTTAACCTCCTCAGAGCTTTGTGCTCCTTCTTAACTATTCATCAGAATTAATTGCCAGTGTACACTTCATCCTGAAAATTGCCACCACCAGCTAATTTTAAGAATGCAGGGGAAGCTGGGACGGCTCAGCAGGTTAAGAGCTCACTTTGCAGCCCTGGGGACCGAGGATTGAATCCTGGTCCCGGACCCTTAGCACCCATATGCTGAACTGTGGTGTGCTTCCCATGTGGGAGGCCCCCAGTTTGGTTCTTGCTCCCCGATTCAGCCCCTGGCTCAAGGGAGAACCCCCCATGCAGGAGGCCCCCAGCCCAGTTCCCACCCTGCATGCCCCCTGCCCACCTGTGTGGAACAAAACCATGTTGAAAGAGTGATGAAGTTCAACTATGGAGACTGCTCTGGGCCCTCCCCCTTCTCGCTGTCTCTCTCTGCCTCTGTCTCTGTCTGTTTCTGTCAAAAAGAAATAAAATAAATCTTAAAAAAAATAAAAAAATAAAACCGTGTAAGAAGTCCTAAATCATCCAAGAAGAAAATTTTGCCCAAGTACCTAGAAGAGCTGCAATGTTCTCATGTGAATATTCATAGTGAGAGAAAAGAGTGCATGGTGGCCAAGTTAAAATGGTTTTGTGAAGCTAGCCTCCAGTTCTTGGCAAATAAAATAAAAGCATCAGGTTCCTTTGTGATTAGCAGTATGGCAGTGAATGGACTACTCCTCTCACTACTCCTCTCCCTTCAGAGAATGTTTAGTGCCATGATTATAGAATAACTTTCAGGCTTCATGTTATAAGTTCTAGTGGGAGACCTGAAAGCTTCTATTTCTGATACTTTGGAAAGTGCCTGAGGCACACAAGACAGGCCGCCTTTTAGCCTATTTCTTATTTCTAGCTAGATTGTCTATGTGTTTTCTCCGGGACGTGCCTTAGATTCTTTCATTTCCAAACATTTTCTTCCTTTGATTTATGAAAAATGAAATGCCTACCATGCCCCACCCCACAACCTCTAGTCTTTGGTTTCAGTCTTTATTGTCCCTAGCTACCTCTGAATGCCATGACCCAAAGTGTTCTCTTCTGTTTGTGAATACCTCTAGTTCTAATCATCTGGTACATCTCACATAACGAGGCAGAGGTCATTTGTTCACACAAACACTAGGTTTTGAGAAAGCTAGCCTAAGCAAGTGAAAAGTATACTGGGTTAATAATCAAGTAGCCTGAGCTTTTATTCCAGTTTGGCTATATATGAGGTCTGACAATTAAGTTCACAAACCTAGCACTATGTGCTTACATCGGCAGCACAATATTCCTACAAACAATTCAGTAAGATTTTATAACCTTGGTATACCACTCTCTATCTCACAGCTGGGTTCGTGTTGATATGTCTTGTGGAATAGCCTACATTATTGCTGTGTGTTTTTGTGTACCATCGAGAGAATGTCAGAGCTTGAATTAGAGCAGTGGAAAAACATAAATTTCTTGTTAAACTTGCTAAGAGCAAAAGTAAAACCAGGGACATGTTAGTAGTCCAAGTTTATAGGGATAATGCCATGAAGAAAATCACAGTGTACAAGTAGATTAAACATTTTTCTGAGGGGAGAGAAAGCATCACTGTAAAGAGAGGTCAGGGTGGCCACTAACAAGAAGAGCTGATGAAACATTGCCACTTATCAGTGCCATCTGAATAACACATTTTAGTGTATTGCTGCACCCCTGTCTAGAATATACCTCCCACCCACCCTCTTTTCCTAGATAACTCCTAGTCACCACTCAAATATCAACTTAGATATTTCTTTCTCCAGGAAACCTCCCTCTGTAAGTAAACCATTAAGTTTGGCAAACACTCTCACCCCCGCCCTCAACCCCATCCCCTGTGCTTGCAATCACATTGCACTTAATTGCACTTGCTGCAATTTAGTCCTCCCTATCCTCCAGTGAAGGGTAAATTCTGTGAGGGCTGAGTGCTCAGGATAGGGGATGGGTAGGAAAAGAGGATTGATCTTACTCACACCCTCCTCCCGAACCTCATGGCAGTGCCTGACACATAGAAGTCACCTGATAGCTATTCATTCATTCATTCATTCATCATCTCATGCAACCTCTCTGACAAGTTATTTTGTTAAAATAGTGTGATGCAATGGGGTCTTAGTACCTTCCCCTACAAACAGGAGGTTATCCCTGACAAGCATATGTTAGCTTTCTTCAAAGAACTCAGGGATTTTCACACTTGCCCTTTGCCCCTTAAGGATCAAGGTTCTTTAACTGTTTACAATTCAAAATATATGCTGTTAAAGTAAGGAGAATGTGATTCACTGTACCTTCAGATTGACAGACTGACTTATTCATTCATTTACTAGCATACAAGCTGCAAGGGACCAAAAATTTTTATTTGAGTCACTGCTATATCATCAGCATCTACATTCATTCTTGGCTCACAGTAGGTATTGAACGATAGTGGGTAATGTGGTGTGCACCCCTGATTCCCCCACCCTCTTCAGAACCAAGTGTTGGTGGCTGATTGGTCACAACTGTCTTTTTCCAGAAATTGACCTGATTGAAGTGAACTGAGTAGCTCAAAGTCTCATCCCTGTTCCAGAGGTATAAAGACTGGCCCCCTTCCCTCAAGGTTAGAAAACTCCAAAGGGCCATCCAAACTCCAGATTCTCCTGTGGGATTGATCAAACCTTTGTTATGACTACCTTACAGCTCAACTCCTTCCTCTGTCCAATCCTACATCCTTCTCCACCTATACGTGATGATCCCAAAGGCTTCTGTCAATAAACTATCTGGAAGTCTGTTTTGTGGAGACTCTGACTTAAGACACTGATGATGAATAATTGAATGGGTTAAGAAATATTTATTGAGGGCCTTCTATATGCCTGGCACTGTCCTGGACGCAGAGGGTAGAGATATGAACAAGACAAACAACATCTCTGATCTCAGGTAGCTTTCATTCTGAAAGGGGGCAGGGGGCATGAACAAATATAACTTCAGATGAGAGCAATGAAAAAACAAGGTGTGATAGAGACAGATTAAAGGTACAGGGCTTCTTCAAATGGGTTGATCTGAAAAGGTCTGTCTGATTAAGTTTTTTGACCAGAAACTTGAATAATAACATAGAACCAGATATATAAAAAGCAGGTGAGAGTGTTTCAGGTAGAAGGCACAGCTAGTGCAAAGGCTCTGAAGCTGGTACAGTTGAGGAACATAAAGGTCAATACATCTATTGCAGTAAATGAGCAAAAGGGTGGCAGGACAAAGCTGGAGATGTGGGTTGGAAACTGATCATAGAGTCTTAAGGATTTTGTATAAAGTATTAGAGCTAATTAAAATATGAGCAGAAGACCTCAATAGACACTTCACCCATGAAGACATACAAATGCCCAACAGATACATGAAAAAATGCTCAACATTACTAGCTATTAGGGAAATGCAAATTAAACCCACAATGAGATACCACCTCACACCTGTTAGAATGGCTATAATCAACAAAACAAGGAATAACAAGTGCTGGAGAGGCTGTGAACAAAAATAAATCCTCATACACTGCTGGTGGGAATGTAAATTGGTACAACCACTATGGAAAGAAGTATGGAGATCCCTCAAAAAATTAGGAATGGAATTGCCATATGACCTGGCAATCCCTCTTCTGTGTATCTACCCCAAAAACCTGAAAACCTTAATATGCAAGGATATACATACCCCAATATTCATCACAGCACTGTTTATGGTAGCCAAGTAGTACAAAAAACTGAAGTGTCCTTTGATAGATGACTGGATAAAGAAGTTGTGGTACCTTTACACAATGGAATACTACTCAGCCATTTGTGATAACATGGATGAACCTTGAAACAATTTTATTAAGGGAAATAAGTCAGACTGCAAAAATCAAGAAACATAGGTGGAATATAAAACTGAAAGTAACAAAGAAACAAAAACTCATGGACACAGTCAATAGTTTAGTGGTTACTGAAAGGGGAAGGTGGGTGGGAGAGTAGGGGTATGGGGAAGTAGGGAGGATGCATCAAATATATGGTGATGGAAAGAGAGCTGATTCTGGGTGAGCACTTAATGCAATGCATGGACAATGTAATGTAGAACTATATACCTGGAACCTGTATAATTGCTACCAACCAATGTCACCCCAATAAATTTAACAATTAAAATAAAAAGTATTTGTGCATGACTTCATCACACAGCTGAGCTTTTCATGCCAAGGTTTTATTTTTTTTTTTCACAAAAAACACCCCCATACTTTTAAAAAATATTTATTTTAATGTTTGAGAGAAGGTGTATGAGCAAGAAAGAGAGAGAGAGAGAGAGAGAGAGAGAAGGGGAGAGGGCTCAGAGCAATCTCCATGGTTGTACATTGTTAGCTGTGACATAGTTTTGTTGTACACAGGTGGATGTGGGGCCACGTGGGACAGGAACTGAACTGGGGGCCTCCCACATGGCAGGCGAGAACCTTTCCTGTCATCCCAGTGGTTACCTCTCATGTAGAAGTTCAGCATACAGGTTTGTATGGACTGAGGCCGGATTGAATCCCACGACCCTGAGGGTGCAAGGCAAGCAAAGCACTCAACCTGGTGAAATGTCCTGGCATCCTCAAAAAAAAACAACAACAATCACTTTGTAATTCTTCCTTGTTTCTATCACTAGTCTAGACAGAGAGAGTTTTTTTCTTTTAGGGTTTTAGTTCATTATAGAAGAAAAAATATGGCACTTTTTTTTTTCTTCCTGAATTAAAGCTAGAATGTATTCAGGTATCTCTTAATATGTTGTATTTCTATCTAGTCTGACTTCTGATGCTCCCAACATATTCCATCAGAACAATCAATACACAGCTTAACCCTAACTGAGAACAGCGAGAACTTTTCCTAGGATCATGTGTGCCCAGGTTGAGGGTGGAGGGTGGAGGCTGGCTATAGCTAAGCACGAGCCCGGGCCCACCAAAAGCCACCACTCTGATTATGTACCCAGGGCGTTTAAAATAATGATAAGAAAGTGAGAAGGAGCTAGAGAAAGATCGTTTTATTAAGGAGCAGAAATTAAACTCTTACCACAATTAAGTACTAAATTAATTCTGAGCTTATGGTTACCCAGAGCAAAATAGCAGTGTCATGAGACCTCTTTGTCTAGCAGAAGGAAATATATGGATTTTTAAGAAAATAAGGGAAAGCTGGGATGGCTCAGCGGGTAAAGCGCTCACTTTGAAGCCCCGAGGACCGAGGATCGAATCCCGGCCCCCGCCCATGCGGACCCATATGCTGAACTGGGGTGTGCCCCCAGTTCAGTTCTTGCCGGGGCCTATGCGGAGGCTCCCTGCCCAGTTCCTGCCCTGCGCAGCCCTGTGCCCGCCTGTGGAGTGAAACTATATGGAAAACTAATGTCAACTATGGAGACTGCTCTGGGCCCTCCCCCTTCTCTCTGTCTCTCTCTGTCTCTGTTTCTCTCTGTCAAAAATCAATGAAATAAATTTAAAAGAAAAGAACTTTTTTTTAAGGTTTAAATTCAAGAACGAATTATTCATTTGGATACTAATCACAGAGACTTTGAGGAGTCTAATGGACAATATCTGTTTTGCCAAAACATTTTACTTATGTGTTACATGGCCATTTCTTATCTTATATCAGCTCTTGACTAAAAGTAGTTATGGGTCGTAGTACGTAACTGTAGTTAAGTGAGGACATTTGGATGAGGCACTGGGCTTATATGATCCAAATGTATTATAGTTGTTGACTAGAATGTTATGAAATGATGGTTAGTATTCTCTTTGGCAGTAAGCAAATATTCTTTTTAAAAAAGTGTTTTAATTAATTTAATTAACAATTAAATCATATTGTATTTATCTTTCTCTGAATTATTTTACTTAGCATACTACTCTCTAGCTCCATCCCTGTTGTCACAATGGTACAATTTAATTCTTATGGCTGAGTAATATTCCATTCTATACAGTGATCCCTTGTTTTTCGGGGTTAATGGGGACCAGAACCTTCCGCAAAAGCTGAAAAACTGCGAAGTAGGATTTGCCCCTGGGATTGGCACCCCATAATGGCGTGCCACAGATGCATAACTTCTGCCCTCTTTGATCATATCTAAAAGTTTCACTTTATCGCTGATGGTCATCATCTTCTTCCTCTTGGGCGCCCCGGAGGAAGCTTTCGTAGGGGCACAGCGCTTAGGTGGCATTAGAAGGGCTTAATTTATAAAAAAAGTTATCGCTTAAACAAAACAAGTTATCGCCAACACAACACTAAAATACAGTATGCGAGACAGTCAACATCATGGACAAGACTGGCGAGATACAACAAGAGAAGGTGCTAGGTGAGGCTGCGATGATGCGCAGACAATCAGCTCACAGGGATAAATCCACTCGTCCTCTCATGGGTCGATGTCGCACCGGAAACCAATCCCGCGCCTTTATGAGAGCCCGTGGGATGGACTCTGAGTCA
>PVKE010014550.1:0-34772 GCA_004027555.1 Craseonycteris thonglongyai | reverse complement strand
TAGTACTATGTGAAGCTTCCCATTTAGTCGGATTTCATCGGAATGCGACGTAGACGCTTGCTCACGATGCTGGCGATATGATCCTCTCAATTGCTCGACAAGTGTTTTTAGAAATCGCAAATGGCTGAGTGGCTTTTCCCCTTTTTTGGTCTTTTCTAGTTTATACAGAATGTAGGAATTGATCAGGCAAATTTCCATGTCCCCCCAAAAAAGCTTACGCCACCATTTAAGCGATTTTCACAGAAAACAATACCTTGATGCATATTGGTCCACCCGATCAACACCACCCATATATTTTATATAATTCAAAACAATATTGGGTTTCTTGACCATTATTTCCACACCACCTTGTGTAATCCTTTTGACCGTCGACATTCCTGTGTCACCCCTCGTAGTCAAACAAGTGACAATCCTCTTATCTTTCCACCCTAAAAGTAAGGTGTTACCCCATCGATACGCGACTGTGGATTGTTTCAAAAAATTTGGCTTTTTTATTTCCTTGGGCAATTCTTTCCTGTTCGTTAAGATCGTTCCGGAGATATTGCATTTCAATTTGGCTAGTTCTTGAGCTAAGACATAACTAGTATAGTAGCGATCCGTGTACATATGGTGCCCCTGAGCACCTGGAATTTTCTCCAACAACATTTTTATAAGTGTATCGGAATTCTTGATGAAACAGGTAAATCGGGTCTGACCAAGAGCTCTGTTGTGAGTGATCCATAATATGGCAAAATGCAGCAAATGTAGCCAGTCTTCGAGTCGTATAAACTTTGATACCCCATTGTGTCGCTTTCTTAGGATTGTATGTTATGATTTGACACTTCAAATCAGCCGGGCGCTGTACTGGCGCCGCTCGAGTTGCCGCTTCAAATCAACCAGTTGCTGCAGCGGCGCCGCTCGAGTTATAAGAGCTAGGCATAGTACATGTATTATTTTATTTATTTTCACATCAACCTCACGAGGTAGGTGCTATTATTATTTTGTCCATTCTACAGGTAAGTATATTAAAATTTCACATCAACCTTATGAGGTGGGTGCTATTATTATTTTGTCCATTCTACAGGTAAGTATATTAAAACACAGAAGTTTTAATAACACACGCAACTTCTCATGGAAAGCAAGTGACCATACTGACAGCCCCAGTGTCTGGTCCTAGCCTGTGCTTCCATCCACTCTAATATAATGTCTTTATTTCAAATGCAGACTCAATAAATAGTGACCTGTAGTCATTATCATTGGTTGACTTTTCAGAATGATGTAAGGAATGCCTCAGTGGCTGAGGCTAATAGTTCGAGGACTATGGATTTTTCATACCAGTGAAATATCTGCTCCTTTTTAAAAAATAAAGAGCATGAGCTTTCTAATGCTTTATTTTGCTTTGAGGGAGTATTTAAAGAAAAAAAAATTCATTATAACTATGGTTGCATAAAAGATAAAAGTTGTTAATATTAAAATATTGGAAAGATGTAATATCAGAGTATATTTAGCTTTATGGAAAATTCACTAAACTGTCCTTCCTAATTTCTCTTTCCTCCATGGACTAAGAAACAAGTTGTTAGTTTAGCATCTATCCATAGCTCTGTTTTCAAAAACTTCTGATCTAGGTTATATAGTCTAAATCATCTTTTGCTTGCTTCCTCCTTGTTAATATTCTCCCTCTTCTTCATCCATCTTCTACTCCACTCCTCTTCCTTATGTTTCTTTTTTGCTTTTCCACCAGTGATGACCATCAAGGTTATGGTCAAATACAGGCCAACAGAAGAAACAAAGGAACAGAGCATGGAAAACCTACATGCTGAGTAACCGTACTGTGGATACTTAAAAACTAAAAAGGGGGGAAGCCGGGATGGCTCAGTGGGTAAAGCGCTCACTTTGCAGTGCCAGGGACCGGGGATCGAATCCCAGTGCCAGCCCGTGTGGAACCATATGCTGAACTGGGAGCTCCCCCAGTTCAGTTCTCTCTCTGTCTCTGTATCTCTCTCTCTCTCTCTGTCAAAAATAAAAATAAAAATAAAAACTAAAAAGGGTGGATGATGATAATCCAAGTATCCTTCCTCACTACAGAATTGATAAATCAAATGTTCTTTCATCCTTATAATATATTTTTGGCCCCCTCTGCTTTATCTTCCTAGGCACAAGGTTTCTTCCTGCCCTTCCCAAACTCATCTCAATCTCCTAAGAACTTTCCTAAAATCAATACTTTCATCACAATATCCCCAACGAAAGCAGACCTTGTCACTGCCTCCTATTTATCTTCTGCTCTATTCACCCTCCTTACCCTTATGTAGGGTAACTGAGGCATATTCCACACCACTTCTCAGGGCTTCCCAGTGAGATTGAGCTCCAGTTGCCCCAGAGGTAACTTTTCATAATCCATGATTTATCAGTTTCCTTCCCCTCAAGTCTCAGTATTTTCTGGGATTGCCTTCCCAGTTAACCACTGGCTCTTAAATCTTTATCTAAGAATATGCTTCTAGGAAAGCCAAACTAAGACACTATTTTAATTGATTTCAGGGTATGATTGGTCACAACTAAAATTACATGCCTAGTAAATGAGTGCCATAGCAAAAGAACTTTGTTAAATAAAATGAAGAAATTGACATTCTAGGGGAACTGAACAGAAATCTATAAAACAATCTGGGATATTATCCTGGCCTTCAGTAGCTACCTATAAATCATTGTTCTTTGCCAAAGCTAATTTACCATTGTTTCTCAATATTGTTGTATTTTAGGCATTACACAGAGAACCAGTTTAAAAACACTGAGCTTAGATCCTGTGTTGGCTGGTATAATAACACTCCAGCTGTACTAAGATGGTTATGAACAAGTATTTCAGAAAGTCTGGTGTCTATGAATATGAATGAATCCTTAAAACTTTTCTAATTCTGTGCAGAGTGATTCACGAAAGACCTTCCATGAGCTTTGATTCACTGCCATTCAAGAACAAATTTCCATGATGGATAGAAGCCATTATGATTTACAATACGAATTTTTTGGCTATAAATGAGCAAAATGGGTGTTTCAAATCTGGACATATTTGGTTATGGAAGAACTTAAATTGTGATGCCCTCATTAACATTAACTCTTGCTTTGTGAACAGCACAGTCAAGAGCTTTTGCCTACTTAAAAATGAATCCATCCATCAAAATTTTACCTGGGTTGCTAAGTTTGAAGAGGCTATATGATATTTCATAGTCTTTGTTTTCTTTAACTACATAAAATAAATCTAAAATAGTTTTGAAGAAGAGAATTTCAAAAGATATGGGACAAAAGACAAATTTTTCCTGCTCTCTTGGCCAGTATCATTCAGTTTGAATATTTTCTTGTAATTTCTAATATAACCCATTTTATTTAGCTGTAAAGACCAACACTCTATTCAAAATAAATGCATTTCTTGTCATTTTTCCAGTTTTTTGACCACTGAGCAATCCATTAACTACTGACCTGAATACCATTAACATGAAAGATTGCCACATTAATGGGAAGTCTTTGTTGATTAAAAAAAAACTGAGAAATAAGTGATGCAACATTCTAAACCTATAATATTACTGGAGGAATGCAGGCAAAGGGATTGAGCATAATATGGCTCCAACTAAAAACCCAGCTTCTGAAGTTCAAGACAAAATGGCTGAACTAGAATCTAACACAGATGTGCTTTTATTCCTGAAAAGTTGGTTTGACACCTAATTCTGATTTAGTCGTTGTGCTTTCTCTTTTGCATAGTGTTTTAGATGAAAAGCCACAGGTTATGATGGTTAAAAGCTACGAAAGAACAATTTAAGAATATATCACTGAAAATGGGGTAGGAAACAAGAACTGTTACATTTTTGCTCCAAGTCTTAGTAAACTACTTCCCACAGTTGTTCTAAGTTCAAATTGGCCACTTATAAATAATAAGCAATGAACAAGTTTTGTTCTCCTTTCTAAAAGTCTAACATTTGAGATTGTGATTAGTTGGAGTCTCTGACTCCAGGTAAAATTACCATCTGTTAGCCTTGACATTATTAGAGCAATTGGAGGCAGGATGCTTCATGCTTTGCAGTTGTCAGAGGAACACAAACTACTCAAACCTATGACTAGTCACCAGCTAGAATGTGTTATAATAATCCCATTTTTCTGTGAACATCAGTTAAGTGCAAGCCATTTCTATTCCTCATGGCAACCAAATAAATAGGTTTTATTATAACTTCATCTTAGAAACCAACAGGTTACATGTGCCCCAAATCTAGTAGCTAATACATACTGGAGCTAATATATGAAGTCAAGTCTTATTGGCTCGGAAACCCATGTTCAATCTACTACTAACCTATCATGTTCTAGTTTTAATTTTTAGCACACTTTAATGAAATGAAACTTACCTGAAACCCTGATATCTAAAGTACATAGAAAGGGGGTGGCTGTGGTTGAATTGAGAAGAGAAAGCCTGGAACATTCCTAGTGAGATTCCTTTTCTACTTCCCAGCCTTCCCTACAGCAGTGCCAGGTGCTTTTATGGAAAATTAGTACTCTGTGGAATCCCTATGTTAGGCCTTCTATTGTAGCAACATCCCCCGACCATAATGCGAGCATCCTTATGCATATCAGATGTGGCAAAATCAAATGCCTATTGGTGCTTCCAACACAACCCTGCGGTACTTTTGAAGTAAGTACCGTAGAAGTTTTTTATTTCCTCCTGCCATCAGTATTAAAGTTATGTATAGGTTTCTGTGGACCAATGTGGTTGATTTTCATTGAATTTTAATTTCTGTATTCAAATTCAGAATATTAAAAAATAATATTAATAAAAACTGTGTAAATGTGACAGTCAAGACAAAAATAGAAGGGAATGCCAGGATAGCTTAGCAGTTGAGAGCTTGCCTCACAATAGTGAGGTCCAGGGTTCAGTTTCTGGCCCTGGCCTGTGTAACCCCATATGCTGAATTGCAATACAACTGGTAACCACGGGAATGGCTTGGTGGTGAAGGTTCTTGACTTCTGTGAGGGAGGCCCCTGGTTCCATTTCCACCCCACGGGGCCCCACGTCCACCTGTGTGGAATGAAACTCTGTCACAACTAATGATGTACAACCACGCAGACTGCTCTGGACCTTCCTCTCTTCTGTCTCCTCCCCCCACCCCCACCCCTTCTCTTCAAACAATAAAATAAAAATAAATCTTTAAGAGAAAGAAAAAAAGATCTGATTTAACAAATATAACACCTAGAAAGGTGACACTGTACATTTTTGTGTGTTCTATATTAACATGGTATATATACTATGTGTATTTCAAAATATAGTACATGTCAACACAAATATAAAAAGTAAAATTAATCTCCCCTATCTTTCTCTATGCATTAAATATGAAAATGGAGAAACTATCCACTGAGGAAATCTCCCTTGGCAATAATGCTCAGGGCAGAATGATGTTATTTTAAATTCTTCTCTCATTAGAAGAAAAAGGAGTTTGCTTCTTCAGAGTTGGTCTGTATTTATACCAGAGCTTAACTGGCATTTTCATCGTGGTGTTTATGAATCATAATATAGTTCCACTGCAGTTTCTGACACACTCATTAATTTGTTCCCAGCGGCAGTTCATTACCAACATCACAAGCAAAAACATGCGCTCTCCCTGGACAACGAGGGTCCACCGGAAATTAAGCAGCCGGGGCTGCAGAGCCTTTCAGAGCAGAGCCTGCCCGCTTCATCTCCCACAGCAGGCTGGAGGCAGTGGGAATGAAAGGCATGCCAGCCCGCCCTGTGCCTCTGTGCCTTCGGAGTTTTGAGCTGACATACTCATAGAGCACTGATTCTTTGAAAAGGATGGGATTTTGTTGTCTCAATGATGTGCCTTGTCTCATCAGCCTGCTTCGGATGGGTTAGAAAAAGTTTCAGATTTTTAATGCAGAGTAGACTTAAGACCTTGGCTTCTCTCGAGGGTGGTTCTGCTTCCTGTGCTGACCTTCCCTGTCACAATGGGGAGTTTGAACTTTAGTTAGACTCTGGCAAAATCTCTTCTGAGAGGTGTGCAGTAAGCCATCAGATTCAGCAGGCAGAGTCTCCTTTAATTGTGCTTCTCAGAAAGCCCTGTTTTTAAAGGAATTGAGTGCTTCGACAAGCTAGATTGAAAGAGACGAACAGAAATGAGGGATCGTCAGTTAATTCTTCAATACTGTCAGTGGTGTCCCCAGTCATTGGACCATGACACGAACCAGTGCTGTGCTTAGTGTGAGACGATCAGCTCTCACCATGAGCAGTGTGGTCTCTGGGTGTCTCACTAAACACTTCAGAGCTTCACTTTCCTTTTTCACAATATGTTTCTATCTACTCCACGTACTGGCAAGACCATTGCAAAGTGTGACTGAGGAATGAGATAGGGAATGACTCAGAGTACCTGGAGGACACTGTGCGCTAAGACTTGGAGAGTGGGAGGTTTGGGTTCAAATCAGAGACATGGTGGGATGTTGGGATAGCTCAGCAGTTGAGCATTTGCCTTGCAATCACAAGGTCTGTGGTTCAATTCTCAGCTCTGGCCAGTGCAAACCCCATACGCTGAACCATGGTGCAACTGGTAACCTCTAGATAGGTTCAGCAGCGAAGGTTCTTGCCTCCCATGCGAGAGGCCCCTGGTTGGGTTCCCGCCCCAAAATGCCCGACATTCATCTGTGTGGAAAGAAACGATGCCACAACTAATGATGTATGACTATGGAGACTGCTCTGGGTCCTCCCACTTCTCTCTCTCTCTCTTTCACCAACAAAAACACTGTGATCTCAGCAGCCTCCTGCTCAAAAACCTGAGGTAGCTTTAAGCAGAGGAAAATCCAAAATCCTCATCACAGCTGGAGGGATCTCAGATGGAGATCTACTAACTGAGTCAGGAGATCTGAAAGCACCAATACTTCAAGTCCTTCCTTAGCTTTGGTCCTGCTGAAATATAATATCACCTTTGCAGAGAGGCCTTTCCTGACCACCTTCTCTTACCACTTTATTTAAGATAGTGTGGGCACATGCATTCCCACCTATGTGCATGCCCATGCACATGTGTATGTACTTTCCATCACTTGCTTTATTTTTCTTCATACACTTATCATCACCTTTTGCATATGCACTTATTTTTCTATTGTCTATACTTTACCCCAGACTCTGATTAAAATATAAACCTCATAAAAGCATAGGATTGGTCTGTTTGATTTACTAGTGTATCCCCAGTGTCCAGAATAGTGCATGGTACATGACAAGTGTTTAATAAACACTTGTAGGAATGACAGTCTGAGGAAATTAGTTCATGTATTGGTAATCATCAAAGTGCACTGGGGTGAAAATATTAGAAAGATAATTAATTGATTTGATGGTGTAGAAGGAAGTCACGACCTCAGCTGGCAGGTCTCATGGGACAGAGAGCCATACTGATTTTGATGTCATGAAAAGAACCCTAGGTCATATGCTACATCTTCCAATGACTTGTAAAGAGGCACACCTTCCAGCAGGAGGGGCCACCCCAAATTCATTAGGAAGTAAACAGACTAAGTGCATAATTTATATTCTGTGTTCTTTGCCATGCTAGTGCTAATGTGCTTTCAGTATTCCATCCCTCTTGCTGTGGCCCAGACAGCAATTTTATGCCACTCGGAATATGACTCTAACAGGTGAATTTCCATCCAGGGTACAGTCCTCTTATTATTGGTATGAAGAAAAGTGTAAACAAAGTTGCAATAAAGCCTTTCTTTTGAGACTGAGAACAGATGACAAAAAGCAAGAGAAAGTTATAAACATTTATTTAGGAGATATAAAATAAACATCTTCAATTTTTTTTTAAGTTAACTAGTGGTCAATAGAATGTAGGTACAATAATTTATTCAATTCTTAGATTGTTAATGTATTTTCAGTTTATGTTTTTTCCTCCACAAAGGTACAGTAAACATCCTGCCATGTATATCCTTATCTATTTTGGTTTTTATTTCTGTGGGTAAAATTTTCTAATATGGGATTACTTAGACAATGTGTATCAACATTTTTTTAGTATTAAACAATATTTCTGTGTAATTTCCTCAAATGTGGTAGCAACTTATTCTCCCACCAGGAATGTGAGTGTCCCCTTATCTTCCTTTTACCTCCTGCACCCCCCCAAATATCTCACCACATTGAATTTCAAATCAAATGACTAAAGAAATTGGGTTTTTTTCTTTTTCTTTTTTTTTTTTTGTTAAATTTATTGGGGTGATATTAATTGATATCAATTACATTGTCTCCAGGTGCACAATTCTACATTACATTGTCTAGACATTGCATTATGTGCTCACCACCCAGAATCAGCTCACTTTCCATCACCGTATGTTTGATTCCCCCTCCCTACTCCCCCCCATACCCCTCTCTCCCACCCACCACCCACCCCTTACCCTCAGGTAACAGCTAAACTATTGACTGTGTCCATGAGTCTTTGTTTCTTTGTTCCTTTCAGTTTTATATTCCACCTATTAGTGAGGTCATACGTTTCTTGATTCTTTCAGTCTAACGTGTTTCGCTTAGTAAGATGTTGTCAAGGTCGGTCCATGTTGTCACAAATTGCTGTATTTCATCTTTTCTTATTGCTGAGTAGTATTTCATTGTGTATATGTACCACAACTTCTTTCTCCAGTCATCTATCAGAGGACACTTTGGTTGATTCCACGACATGGCCACCATGAACAGTGCTACAACAAACATTGGGGTACATATATCTTTGTGGATTAAGGTTTTCAGGTTTTTTGGGTAGATACCTAGGAGAGGATTTGCTGGGTCATATGGCAATCCCATTCCTAGTTTTTTGTTTTGTTTTGTTTTGGTTTTTGACAGAGACACAGACAGACAGAGATTGACAGAGAGAAGGGGGAGGGCCCAGAGCAGTCTCCATAGTTGACAGCATTAGTTTTCCATATAGTTTCACTCCACAGGTGGGCACAGGGCTGTGCAGGGCAGGAACTGGGCCGGGAGCCTCCCGCATAGGCCCCGGCAAGAACTGAACTGGGGGCACATCCCAGTTCAGCATATGGGTCTACCTGGGCCAGGCCCGGGATTCAATCCTCAGGCTCTGGGGCTGCAAAGTGAGCACTTAACCTGCTAAGCCATTCCAGCTTCCCCTATTCCTAGTTTTTTGAGGAATCTCCACACTGCCTTCCATGGTGGTTGTACCAGTTTACATTCCCACCAGCAGTGTATGAGGGTTTCTTTTTGTCCACAGCCTCTCCAGCACTTGTTATCCCTTGTCTTGTTGATTATAGCCATTCTAACAGGTGTGAGGTGGTATCTCATTGTAGTTTTAATTTACATCTCCCTAATTGCTAGTGATGTTGAACATTTTTTCATGTATCTGTTGGCTGTTTGTATGTCTTCAGGAGACAAGTGCCTGTTTAGGTCTTCTGCCCATGTTTTAATTGGATCATTTGTTTTTTTGTTGTTGAGCTGTATGAGTTCTTTATATATTTTAGACATTAGCCCCTTATCAGAGGCATTGTGTGCAAATACTTTCTCCCATTTGGTTGCTTTTCTTCTTACTTTGTTGACAGTGTCCTTTGCTGTGTAGAAGCTTTTTAGTTTAATATAGTCCCATTCCTTTATTTTTCTTTTACTTCCCTTGCCTTTGGGGTCAAGTACATGAAGTACTCTCTGAGCCCAAGGTATATAAGTTTAGTGCCAATGCCTTCTTCTATGCAATTTATAGTTTCAGATCTTATGTGGAGGTCCTTAATCCACTTTGAGTTAGTTTTGGTATATGATCACAGTTCACAGTCCTAATACATTCTTTTGCTTGTGATTTCCCAATTTTCGCAGCACCATTTACTAAAGAGGTTTTCTTTTCTCCATTGTATATTTTTTGCTGCTTTGTCAAAGATTATCTGTTCATATATTTGTGGTTTATTTCTGGGTTTTTGTTTCTGTTCCATTGGTCTGCATGTCTGTTTCTCTGCTAATACCAAGCGTTTTGATTATTGGAGCTTTGTAGTATAGACTGAAATCAAGGAGCGTGATGCCTCCAGCCATATTTTTTTCCCGGAGGATTGCTTTGGCAATTTGGGGCCTTTTGTGGTTCCATGTGAATCTGATAATTTATTTAATCTATTTCTTGAAAGAATGTCTGTGGGGTTTTGATGGGAATTGCATTAAATCTGTATATTACTTTAAGTAATATGGCCATTTTAACTATGTTGATTCTTCCAATCCATGAACATGAAACGTCCTTCCATTTCTTTATATCGTCTTCAATTTCTTTTAATATTGTCTTATAGTTTTTTATGTATAAGTCCTCCACATTCTTTGTTGTTTATTCCTAAATATTTTATTTTTCTTTTGATCACAAACAGTATCATTTTTCTCATTTCTTTTTCTGAAGTTTTATTGTTTGTATATAAAAAAGCTGTGGATTTTTGTACATTAATTTTGTATCCTGCAAATTTACTGTATTTATTATTTCTAACAGTTTTCTGGTGGAGTGTTTGGGGTTTTCTATATAAAGGATCATATTGTCTGCAAAAAAGTGACGGCTTAACTTCTTTGTTTCTAATTTGGATGCCTTTAATTTTTTTTCCTGCCTAATGGCTCTGATTAGAACTTCCAGGACTATGTTGAACAGCAGCAGTGACAGGGGACATCCCTGTCACATTCCTGATTATAGAAGAACGGGTTTCAGTTTTTCCCTGTTCAGTATGACATTTGCTGAGGGTTTGTCATATATGGCCTTTATTATGTTGAGGTATTTTCCTTTATACCCATTTTATTAAATGTTTTGAACATAAATGGATGTTGTATCTTGTCAAATGCCTTTTCTGGATCAATTGATATAATCATATGGTTTTTATCTGTAATTTTGTTTATGTAATGTATCACACTGATCGATTTGAGTATGTTGAACCATCCTTGTGCTCCTGGGATGAATCCCAATTGATTGTGATGTGTAATCTTTTTAATGCATTGTTGTATTCTGTTTGCTAGTATTTTGTTTAGGTTTTTTGCATCAATGTTCATCAGAGATATTGGTCTATAGTTTTCTTTTTTGTGATGTCCTTGCCAGGCTTTGGTATTAGGGTAATGTGGCCTCATAGAATGAGTTGGGAAGTATTGCCTTTTCTTCAATTTTTTGGAAAAGTTTGAGAAGGATGGGTGTTAGTTCCTCTTTGAATGCCTGGTAAAACTGGTTAGTGAGATGATCTGGTCCTGAACTTTTGCTTTTGGAAAGGTTTTCAATGATTGTTTCAATTTTCTTACTGTTGATTTGTTTGTTTAGGTTATCCAGTTCTTCTTGATTCAGTCTAGGTAGACTGTGTTTCTAAAAACTTGTCTATTTCTTCTAGGTTGCGAAATTTGGTGGCATATAGTCCTTCTTAGTATTTTTGTATGATCCTTTGTATTTCTGTGGTATCAGTTGTAATTTCCCCTCTTTCATTTCTAATTTGGATTATTTGTGTATTTTCTCTTTTTCTCTTGGTGAGTCTAGCCAGGGGTTTGTCAATTTTATTAATTTTTTCAAAGAACCAGCTCTTTGTTGTATTAATTTTTTCTATTTTTTTTTATTCTCCATTTCATTTAGGTCTGCTTTCATTTTTATTTCCTTACTTCTGCTGGCTCTGGGTGTTTTTTGTCCTTATTTTTCTAGTACGTGAAGGTGTGATATTAGGTTGTTTACTTATAATTTTTCTCGTTTCTTGAGAAAGGCCTATAGTGATATAAATTTTCCTCTTATTACTATTTGTGCTGCATCCCAGTAATTTTGGTATGTTGTGTTTTCATTGTCATTTGTTTCTATCTTTTTTTTTAATCTATTATTTTATTTCTTCTTTGATCCAATCATTTTTTTAATAACATGCTGTTTAATCTCCATGTATATGTGGGTTTTCCTGCTTCCTTTTTGTAGCTGATCTCCAATTTCAAAGCTTTGTAATTGGGGAATACACTTGGTATGATTTCAATCTTCTTAAATTTGTTGAGGCTAGCTTTGTGTCCCAGCATGTGGTCTATCCTTGAGAACATTCCATGTGCACTGGAATAGAATGTATATTCCTGTGTTTTAGGAAGAAGTGTCCTGTAAATATCAATTATGTTCAGTTTCTGTAATGTATCATTTAAAGCCGATATTTCTTTGTTTATTTTCTGTTCGGACAATCTGTCCATGGCTGTTAATAGGGTGTTTAAGTCCCCTACTATAATTGTGTTTTTGTCAGTTTCTCCTTTTAGATCTGTGAGTAGTTGCTTTATAAATTTTGGTACTTCTAGGTTGGGGGCATATATATTAATAGGTGTAATATCTTCTTGTTGTATTGTCCCCTTTATCATTATGAAATGTCCACTTTTGTCTCTCCTGAAGTCTGCTTTGTCATATGTAAGTATGGCTACACCTGCTTTTCTCTGGGTGCCATTTGCTTAGAGTATTTTTTCCCACCCTTTCACCTTGAATCTGTGTTTGTCCTTGTGGCTAAGGTGTGTCTCTTGCAGACAGCATAAGGTTGGTTTTTGTTCTTTAATCCAGTTTGCTACTCTGTCTTTTTATCAGTGAGTTCAGTCCATTTACATTTAGGATGATGATTGATATATGAGAATTTTCTATAGCCATTTTATCTTTTGTTTTCTGGTAGATCTTTTTTTTTTTTTTAATTGCTTCTTTGCTTTTTTCTTTCCATTGATTGTTTTAGTTTGATGGTGTTTATGACCCCCTTTTTCTTGTATTCTCTTTTTTGCTTTTATGTGTCCCAGTTCTATGTTCTTTTTCAGTGGTTACCATGAACTTTATATAAAAGAAAGTTTCATATATGCAGTGGTTCCTTTTCTTAAGGATGTTTCTTATCTCCATTCTCTTTGAAAACTTAAGTCTTTACTTCCTCCCCTTTTTATATTTTTGTTGTTCTAGTTTACCCCTATTTACTTTTATTTTTGTTTCAGGTCCAATTGCCTCCTTCAGTATTTCTTTAAATGCTGGCCTTGTGCTGGAGAATTCCTTCAGTTTTTGTATGTCTGAAAAGGTTTTTATTCCTCCTTCATATCTAAAGGATAACTTTGCTGGGTATAGGATTCTTGGTTAGTAATTTTTCTTCTTTAATATTTTGAATACTTTGTTCCATTCCCATCTGGCTTGTAGAGTTTCTGTAGAGAAATCTGATGATAGTTTGATGGGCTTTCCTTTATAGGTTATGGTGTTCTTTGTTCTGGCTGCCTTGAGAATTCATTCTTTGCCTTTGACCTTTGACATCTTCAGTGTAATGTGCCTTGGAGAAGGTCTGTTAAGATTCAAGTAGCTAGGGGTCCTGTTTCCTTCTTGGATTTGAGGTTCCAGTTCTTGCCATAGATTTGGGAAGTTCTCATCTACTATGTGTCTGAGTAGATTCTCTGTGCCCATCTTGTCCTCTGCTCCCTCTGGAATACCTATTATTCTTATATTATTTTTTCTAATGGAGTCAGATAGTTCTTGTAGATATCTTTCATTTCTTTTAACTTCTAGGTCTCTCTCTTCTTCCTTCTGTGACATTTCCATATTTTTGTCTTTGATTTCACTAATTCTTTCCTCCATCTGATCAGCTCTGCTTCCTATGCTAGTTATTTCATTTTTAATTTCTTTTATTGTGTTGTTTATCTTCAGAATTTCCATTTGCATCTTTTTTTTTTTAACTGAACTGGGGGCCTCACCGCATTCGGGAAGCACACCCCAATTCAGCATGTGGGTCCGCCTGGGCCGGAGCCAGGATTCGATCCTCGGTCCTCGGGGCTTCAAAGCGAGCACTTAACCCGCTGAGTCATCCTGGCTTTCCCTTTATTTGCACCTTTTGCATAGACTCCATTTCCTTACTGAGATCACTTAACTTTTTCTGTGTACTCTGCCAGTTTTCTCTGATCTCTTTGAATATATTCATAATTGCAACCTTGAATTCTCTGTCATTTAGCTCATATAATTCCATATTTTCAAGTTCCTTTCTGAAGATTTTTCTCTTTCTTTCTGAGCTCCTTAGTTCAAAGGGGTATTCATCGCTGCTGGAGTGTTTCATTTCCTGGACATGAGGACTTTTCCCTTGGTAAGGTGTGAAGGTATCTTTCTTTTACTTCCTATCTGGTGTTAGTGTCTTATAGTATTTCCTCTTATTTTTTACTTTTTATCACAGTGGGAGACTGCCTAGGAAATGGGCTTCTCTTTGACTCAGTTGCCCTTGTCTCTGTATGCCTCCTCTTTGGGAAGGTACAATGAGAAATGGTATTCTATGCTTCTGAGATTCCACTGCTGTCAGAAGCTGCCACACCTAGATCCCTCTGCTGGCTTCAGTGGGACAGGTGAGGGCGGGGCTTGTTCAGAAAGGCACAGGTCTGTTTGCTTCACAGGGCACTGGCTGCTTCCCTCTGCTGGCTTTAGCGGGAAGAGTGAGGGCGGGGTTTGTTGGGAAAGGCGCAGGTCTGATTGCGTCACAGTTTAATGGTGGCCTCCTGGCAGCAGTTCACTGTAGGCCCGCCCTGGGTGAGGCCTGCTTAGTGAGCCCTGGGAGACAGCAAGGGGAAGGAGTCAGGCTCCACGTCCAAGGCCATGCAGTGCTGCGGTTGGGGCCTCACCTCACTGAGGGCCACTCTGCCCCTCAGCCACCAACACGCTCCCAGTGTCGGGGCTCCAGCCACTGGAACACCCGCCTTGGGCTACAGTTGCCGGCCTCATGCTCTGTGGGCCCCAGCTCCAGCCCCCTAACTCAAGTGTCAGCAGCCAGATCTTCACTCCGGTGACCCACACTGATCTCTGGCTGCTAATGGTGCCTCACTCTGGCCTCCTGCCCTGCGCTCCGGCTGTCCTCACCACACCCAGGCCGCACCCCCACACCCCCACTGGGGCCTCTTGCCACTGTCAGCCATGCCCACTTTTTCCATCCACCTCATGCTCTGGCTGTCTTCGCCTCCACCTCTGTCCTTCCAGGCCTCCAACCTGCCCAGAGTCATTCTGCACCTGGACCTGCGTCCCGCGTTCCCACCTCAGTCAGTCTCTCCTCTGCTGGACTCCGGTAAGCTTCTGGGTTGGTCACTAACTGGATGGGTCTCCGAGTCACGCTACATGGCGGGTCTCCACTCCATACGGCTCTTTCTTTCTCTCACTCGCCTCAGTTTCTTCAGCTTTAGGGATTTTCTTGGGTCTCTCAGCCGAGGCTGTGTGCTACTTAGGGATTCTCTGGTTGGATTTTAGTTGTTTAAATTGTTGTCTTTCCAGGAGAGGTTTCAAGAGTTCCTCTCAAGCCACCATTTTGATGACATCTGAGTTTGTTTGTTTTTTAATGGGCATTTTTCCACATGAGATTGAACATCTTTTTCTCAATTCCTTGACTCTTTCCATTCCCTCTCTGAGTTGTCTATTTATATGTAGTGGGATTATTTACCTTTGGTTTTAATTTTATCAACTGAGTCCTTTGAACAGTAAGTCCAGTACTCTTTTTTTTACTGTCATTTCTGTTGTAATTATGTTAGCAATCTATACAGAGGGTGTCACAAAAATTGTATACATATTTTAAGAGAGGTAAAACTGTATTAAAATTGTAGTGCTCAATACATACCGATAACAAAAGATGAATACAAGTCACATTTGACTTACGCATTACAAGAGGTGCTCAAAGTTGTTACCATCACTATCCAGACACTTCTGATTACTGTGAACTATTGCTCAAGCAATGTTGACCAAAGTGTCAGTTTGATCACTGCACATGCTGTTTTAATTTACCATGCATCTCAAGTTATCACAAATGCGTGGAATTGTTAGGCATGTTGAAGATTCTGTTGTATATGCATGCCTCCAATGTTGTTGTTCTTCTAAAATGTTCTCAAATTTCAAATACCACTTCAAAATGGTCTTGTGCTCCTTGAATGACAACCATGCTTCTGCCATTTTTTTTTATTGCACTGCCTGTCTCACAGTGACACTAGAATTCATTTAATGCCATCTTTTAAGCAAACATCATACTATATACACACTGCTACCATAATTCAATTCCACTTCAAAAAGCATACATAGATAACATCTTTTAAAATGTGTATACATGTTTTTTTGGCACCCCCGATATAGTTTACATTTTCATTTTACCAAAGGTATACTTAAATTACACTTTTAACATATTTGTATATAGTCATGCACTGCATGATTATTATTTTTGTCAACAAGAAAATACATAAGGACACTGGTTCCATAGAATTATAACGGAGCTGAAAAATTCCTATTGCTGAGTGAGGTGATAGCAATTGTAACATCATAGCACAGTGCATTATTCACATCTTTGTGGTGAGGTTGGTGTAAACAAATCTACTTTGCTGCCAAGTGTATAAAATATAGCACATACAATAATGTAGAATACTTGATAATGATAATAAACAACTATGTTACTGATTTATGTATTTGCTATGCTATACTTTTTATTGTTATTTTAGAGAGTACCCTTTCTACTTATAAAAAAGTATTTGCTATAAAACTAGTTGTGGTGTTAGAGTAATAGCCGCCTCATATAATTCATGTTTGTCTGTTGACTCAATTATTTTCTCTTGTGCTTGGTTTAGTCTTATGTTGTTTTGTAAATTTTGTGTAGCCTCAGTGTCCATCGTTTATGAAGTCTACAGTAGTGTATGGTGATGTCTTAAGCCTTCACATTCATTCACCACTCACTCACTGACCCACCTACAGCAACTTACTATCCGGCAAACTCCATTCAGGATAAGTGCTGTATAGAAGTATATCATTTTAAATCTTAAATGCTGTGTTTTTACTATACATTTTCTATACTTAGATATGTTTAAATACCCATTACTTACCACTGTTTTACAATTGCACACCGTGTTTAATATAGTATTAATAACATGCTATATGTGTTTATAGCCCAGGAGCAGTAAGCGATAATACATAGCCTAAATACACATAGTAGGCTACACCATCAAAGTTTGTGTATGTGCACTCTTTGATGTTCACAAGATGATGAACTGGCCTAATGATGCATTTCTCAGAATGTATCCTCGTCATTAAGTGGTGCATAACCGCAGTGAAATGTTCCTATTTTTTAAATGCTTTCTGAGATTCCTGCCTTGTTTAAGAATGTTTCACTATTTTTTTCAAGATGGCAGAGTAGGTAAACACTGTGCATACCTCCTGTCATGACCACATCAAAATCACAACTAAACCACAGAATAGGTATCATTGAGAATCTCCTGAAGTCTAGCTAATAGAAGTCCTACAACTAAGGACATACAGAAAAAGCCACATCAAAACTGGTAGCAGGTTTAGAGACACAGAAAAGGCTGGTCACAAAACCATGTGTGGTTGGTAAAAATTAGGAGGGATATCTTAGTTATGGAGGTCCCCATTGAGAAGCAAGAGGTCCCAGCCCCGCACCAGGCTCCCAAACCCAGGGTTCCAGTGTCAGGAAGAGAAGTCCCCATAAATTCTGGTCATAAATATCAGACACCATTGTGGCTGAATGAGACAGAGGGCTCACACATGGACTCATTACTTGACCACTTCACTAGCTCTGAACTCTAGCACTGGTGCAGCAGCTTAAAAGGCACCAGCATGTACTGATTTATCCGAGTTCAGGGAGAAAGATGGATGGGCAGCTGTCTCCGAGACAAAAGTGTTGGGAGAATATATTGTTTCTTTGTTGAGTCCACCTGACCCAACACGCATACATAACCAACTACTATAGCTAAGCCTCCATTAATCTAGCTAACACCATTCACCTTGCCTCAGCATTTCCTGAGACCTCCACCCCCACCCAACTTGCAGGCCCACCCAAACTACTTTCAGTAACTTTTCCATATAAACTTCCTGTTTGGCTCATACTATGGACTTCTCTAAAATCTCTCAGATTCACAAACCTCAGACAAGCAGCACCTCACCTCGGCATGCCTCATACATTTTGCTGAGCAACCCCAGTCCTGGCATTGGTGAAAGCTGGCTTCTGTTCCAAGCTTGGCCTCTCTCAGTCACCTCCAAGCCCAATTCAGGTGGCAGCCATCTTCAGATTGCTTTGTGACTCATTCTAGGTTGCTCAGGGCATAGGCAGAGACTGAACTTGGCCTGTGGTAGGGCCCTTCTCAGCAGGCAGAGGAATCAAAAGCACTATCTTGCTGTCTCTGTGAACAACACACCCAAAGGGCAGAGTGGACAGTCACTGAGGCCCTACTAAAGCTAATTCTGTTTCATAGCATCAGCCCCCACACCACAACTCTGCCATTGTAGTTATGGCCAGTATTCACTACCAATAAGTCTGAGGGTCCATCCATCTCATGAATGTGCACATAGCAACCAAGGTTCAACTATAAGAGGAGGGGACATGAAACCCACACAAGGGACACACCTGCAATTACCTGCTCAGGTAACTAGGGAGAAGGTATTACTGGGCCCACAGCACATGTACATAAAGCCATTCTACCAAGACTAAGAGACATAGTAGCTCTACCTAGTATATGCAAACAAAGCGAGATAGTCAAATGGGGACACAAAGAAACATGTTCCAAATGAAAGAAAAAAACAAAGCTCTAGGAAAAAAAAGAACTAAATAAACGGAGACAAGCAATCTATAGATGCAGAATTTAAAACACTGGTTATAAAAATGCTCAGTAGTCTCAGTCAGAACTTCAACAAAGAGATAGAAAACATAAAAAACAAACAAACAAAAAAACCTCCCACCCACCCCCAAAAAAAGAAAAAAATGAGGATAGTTCAAAGAACCTCTGGGACTAATCAAATCTACCAACATTCACATCATATAGGGTTCCAGAAGGAAGAGAGAACAGTGATTGAAAACCTACTTGAAGAAATAATGATGAAAAGCTTCCCTAACCTGGCAAAGAAAATAGACATACAAGGCCCAAATGCATAGAGAGTTTCAAATAAGATTAACCCAAAGAATCCATACTAGGACATATCATAATTAAAATGTCAATGGTTAAAGACAAAGAGAGAATCTTATAAGCATCAGTGGAAAAGCAGTTAGCTACTTACAAGAGAGCTCCCATAAGATGGTCAGCTGATTTCTCAATGGAAACTTTGCAGACCAAAAGGGATTGGCAGAAAATATTCAAAGAATAATCAACATTATTCTACCTTACAAAACTATTATTTAGAATCAAAGGACAAATAAAGTACTTCTCAGACAAGAAAAAGCTAGAGGTGTTCATCACCACTAAACCAGTGTTACAAAAATGTTATAAGGACTTTTTTGAGAAGAAAGAAAGGATAAAAAAGTATTAAAAACAAAATGGCAATAACTTCATACCTACCAACAATTACTTTCAATGTAAATGGATTAAGTGCTTCAATCAAAATATATAGGGTGGCTATATAAATAAGAAAACAAGACCTTTGCATATGCTTCCTACAAGAGTCTCACATCAGATTGATAGACATACATAGACAGAAATTAAAGGGATGGACTAAGATATCTCATGACAATGAAAGCCAAAGCAAAACAAAACAAAACTGGGGTATCAACACTTATACCAGGCAAAATAGACTTCAAAACAAAGGCTATAATGAGAGATAAAGGACCCAGTAATTTCACTTATGGCTATTTATTCGAAGTAAAACATTACTTCGAAGGGACATGTGCATTTATATGTTCATTGCAGCAGCATTTGCAATAGTCACAATACGGTGGCAACCTGGATGTCCGTCAAAAGATGAATAGGTAAAGATATGGCACACATATGCAGTGGAATATTACTCAGCCATCAAAAAGATTGAAATCTTGCCATCTGCAACAATGTGGATGGACCTAGAGGGTATAAAACTGAGTGGAATAAGTCAGATAGAGAAAGAAATTCCACAAGATATCACTCATATATAGAATCTAAAGAAAAAAACAAACAAGAAAACAAAACAAAAATAAATGCATATAACAGAGAACATTTTGATGGTTGCCAGATAGGAAAAAGGTTGAGGAAAATGGGTGAAAGGAGGGGAATGAATTAAGAAGTACAAATTGGTAGTAACAAAACAGTCATGGGGATGTAAAGTACAGCATAAGGAATATAGTAAATATTAATGTAATAACTACTATGGTGCCAGATGGGAACTAAATTTATAGGGATGATCACTTTGTAAGTTATATAGATGTCTAATCACTATTTGTACAGCTGAAAGTAATAGAATAGACTCTCAGTTAATAGGCACTCATGCCAGATAATGTAGTATTATTTATTTCAATTTCTTTCGGTTGCTTGAGTTCCAGTTAATACAGAGTCTACTGTGTAATATTATGTTAACTCTAATTGAAAAGAGAAAAAAAAATTTGAAAAAGACTGCATCATCTCAATGTTATAAAATTGTTCCCCCATATTTTTTTCCAAGATTAGGATTTTTCTTATTTGTCTCTTTAATTCTTATAGAATTTACATCTGTGTCTAAAGTAAGGAAATTATCTCCTGTTTTCTTCTATATAGGTGGCAATTAATACAGTATGATATATTTAATGAACGGTCTTAAAATAAAATGCAATCTTGTTCACATGAAAATTTCCCACATATACCTGAATGTAATTTATGTTTTTCACAGGTTCTCTGATGGAAGCAGCTTCCCTGAGAGCCATTAAGATTACTTGAAGTAAAATGTAATTTACTGACAAAAGCTGATCAGATAGTGTTCCATACTCTGTGTCAAAGTTCCAGCCAGAAAGTTCTCTTATTTAGTTTTATGGTAATTTGAACTCCTTGAGCAGACACCCTTTAGCCCTTAAAATGCACCAGACACATTCCTAAATTCTTTTTATAGATTTGTTTTTTAACTGCTTATATCAACCCTGTAAGGCAAGTTTTACATTTATTCTCATTTTGCATATTAAAATGACTGAAAATTCGAGATTTTAGTTGCCTAAGATTATAAAGATGGCAAATGTTGGGGCTGACATTTGTAGCTTCCAGTGTGATCCCAGAGTCATTGCTCTTGATAACTAGACTCTACTAATGATGCTCTTTTGTTATTGTATCTTAAACACTCCACTGATCACAACACAGATGATACACAGCAAATATTTATTCAACTGGATTAAATAGAGTTACCACATTACCCATTAAAATAAATTTGTCTTCATATATTGTCTTTGATGGAGATCAAAATAGCCTGTCTTTTTTCATTTGCTGGCAAAAATGCCATCATGAGTTAAAATTAAGTATGAGCCAAATTTTTATAACAGAGTAAGTGTCCAAACCCTCATGAATGTATTAGATCTTTAGATAAAAAAAGAATAAAACAATTTTTCCATACTGTAGTCTATAACATTTGGAAGTAATGACTTGAAATGAGTTTGCTTCTTGAAAACCCTGAGTAATTTCAAAACAGGGTAATTTCAGTAGCAGCAAAGGAACAGCTTTAATGAGTTCTGCTAGAAAATCTTCCTCTCACCAGGAAATGATTGAAGACAAGGAAATAACCTCTCATTAATTCCTTATTAACTATTTTAATCAGGATTACATCACTGTCTCACTCTGAGCACAGACTATTTCCAGCAGGCTTTGGTGCTCAAATTCATTAAGCTGACATGGTGGAAAGGTTTGGACAGCCAAAGGGGTCATTCCTTTGCCCCCACTCCCACCACAGGAGTAGTATTCGGTGAAAACATGACACTTTCATTTCTCAGAATGATTTCCACTTGTAGTTTATTGCCATGCATCCCTCAAAAGCTCGGCATAAGTGGTTTCTTTTAATGAGTTCTCAAATGCCTGTGCTGTGGCCGGAAGCACAAAAGTGCTATAGGAAGACAGGCAGAGAGTCACAGCTCCCATGCAGAGTGGCCATGGAGTGCCCCCATCCCTCGGGTCATAGTGGTCATCTACAGGTCCATCATTCTGTAGAGGAACTGTTCCACCTCCACTGCCCAGAACTTAGGGAGACCTGCTGTGACTCTGTGTGTGTGGGGGGGGGGGGAGGGGGGGAGCCCATCTGCCCCACCAAGAACTGCCAAGAGAGAATAGAGCACAGGGTGACTGGAGAGTCCTACATAGTCAACACTGCAGCTTTCACTCTACTCACATAATAGCCCAGCAGAGAACCATATGTCTTGAGTTTTCAGTCCATGCCAGGTGAACAGGACAGGATCCTTCAACTTTAGGATGCTACACCCAACCCATGGCAACAGGGACTGGTTCAGAGATTGGTTCACATGACCCAATCAGAACCAATGTAAGATGACATACATTCTGGGTGGTCATGTGATGTAGTGAAGTGGCCACACCCTGGGGAACAGCTGCCAGGGTTCAAATCCCCACTCATCCACTTACTAGATGTGTGGCCTTGGAACATAGCTTGATTTTACTCTTTTCTTTATTTCTAAAATAGGAATAATCTAAGTATGTTCCACATGGAAGATGTAAAAATTAAAGGAGTTACTACATGAAAAGTACTTACATATTAAAGAGCAAATTAAAAGCCAAGTATTAGTTATTATTATTATTTTTCCCCAAGACTTCAAGGAGAGAAATATTCAACTTGTTCCATGGGGTTTGAAGCCTCCCAAATGTAAGATCTAGAAGTGTTATAGTCAACATAAGTCAGTGAGGGAAGTAATTTTCTGAATATAAAGCCAACAGTGATCTTTGTTATTTAAGAAAAGTTCAGAGACCTATAGAGAATGAAAACAGGTGGTGGTGGTATCAGTTGTCACACAGATCAAGCCATGCCTAAAGCAAGTCCTTTTCCATGATGTTCTCTTTATTGCTGTTGTTTTATAAGCCAGCTTGATTTGGGCTTTTTTTGTATGTGTGTGCAAATTTTATCCCAATGAGTCTTAACTGCTTTTCTTTCTATAGTGGGACTCCGAATAATTATAGACTGGCTGTAGGGCCTGTGTGATACAAAGAACCAAAAACCAAACAAAAAGAAATTGGAGTTTTTCTTTTATATGCTTATCCCTCCAATGTTTAAGTGCCTGAAAGCTGACACAGAGGGTGTTGAGGCTTTTGAAGGTAACACACAGTTGCCTGGGACTCCACTCCTAGTCTAGAAGAATAATATTTCACGACATCTGAAACTTTTACATGAATTGGCAGATAGGCAGAGTATCGATGAGTGAAAAAGAAGCAACCTGCAAGGAATCGGAAAGCCCAGGGCCTGAGTGCTCACCTAGGGCCATTAGTGTAGGCCATACAGTCCCATAGAGGGCACATACTCTAGACACTCAGGGGCTCTCAGAGATTGGAATGAAGAACAGGCAGCCAGGCCATCTCCAGGCTAATTCAGGACACATGGCTCCAATAGGACAGTCATGGGTCCATCTGCATAAATATTTTTAGAAACCCAGAGCTTTGCTAAAATCTCAACATCAGCCTGCAGAAATCTACACAGTGTGATCAAAAAATACAGTGATAGGGAATGCTGCTGCTGAATGCCATCCATCGGAAAGGCAAGGATCTTCAACAGAGGAAGCAACTCATGAAACCTTAGTAACAGTGTGTGACAAACTTCATCTTGTTCCGTGCGGTCAGTAGGTTGTATGACTAAGAGAAGGTGTGTCTTAAAGTGTGTATAAATCATGGATCATGAACAATGCATTAACATAATTTCTGTCAAATAAAAACATTACAGTGTGTCCTCATCTATCTTATTCATGAGATCTGGCACCGTGCAACTTTGGGTTCTTCCCCAAAGTCAAAACAACCATGAAAGGTAAACATTTTAAATCATTCCAGGCCATTGAGGCAGCCACAACAGTGCAACTAAACACACTCATGAAAGAGGACTTCCAGAACTGCTTCAGAAAGTGGCAAGAATGATGAAATATGTGTGTTCAAAGCAAAAGGGAATATATTGAGGGGGTTTAATGGCAATGTGTCTTTTACTGTAATAAATTTTAAACATTTATACATCCGCCATATTTTTTAAAGATTTATTTTATTGTTGTTTTTTTTTATTTATTGGGGTGACATGAATTGATATTAATTACATTGTTTCCAGGTGTACAATTCTACATAACATTGTCTATACATCGCATTATGTGCTCACCACCGAGAATCAGCTCATTTTTCATCACCGTGTGTTTGATTCCCCTTCCTACCCACCTACCCACCCACCCATCTCTCCCACCCACCTCCATCATCGCCCTCAGGTAACCACTGAACTATTGACTGTGTCCATGAGTCTTTTTTCTTTGTTCCTTTCAGTTTCATATTGCACCTATAAGTGAGGTCATATGTTTCTTGATTCTTTCATTCTGACTTATTTTGCTTAATAAGATGTCTTCAAGGTCCATCCACGTTTTAACAAATTGTTGTATTTCATCTTTTCTTATTGCTGAATAGCATTCCATTGTATAAATGTACCACAACGTCTTTATTTTATGATTTTGACAAACACACAAAGACAGAGAGAGACAAAGAGTAGGGGGAGGGCCCAGAGTAATAGCCATAGTTGTATGTCATCAGTTTTTTGACATGGTTTTATTTCATTCCACACAGGTTAGCAGAGGGCCACAGAGTGTAAGAACTAGGCCGAAGGCCTACCACATGGAAGGCTTGCCCCACAAGCTGGGGACCGATCTGGGGGCCTCCCACATAGGAAGCTTGCCCTGGCAAGACCAAACTGGTGGCCATACCCCAGTTCAGCATATAGGTCAGCACAGATATGGCTGGGATTGGAACCTTGGACCCGAGGGTTGCAAAGCGAGCACTTAACCTGCTGAGCCATCCCCACATTCCCCATATTTTTTTATCACACTTCATACCTCATCCTTTTCTACCTTTCTGAACTACAAATGTGTCCATTCACAGCCCCTAGGCATTTCATTTTTCATTTCTTTGCTCACATGATTGCTTTGATAAAAAATGTACATGCATGTACACACACACACACACACACACACACACATCACTTCTCTCTGGTTTCTAAATCTTTCAAATAATTCTAGATATATTTCTCCTTCAAATCTTCTTATGTGACTTCAACCCCCAAGGTTTTACTCTTTTTATGAAATGTCATCCATTAAAATATTTCTTCAGCAAGTCATTATGGTTTAGATCCCGTTTCTGCATACGATGGGAGAACAGCAATGAAAATAAAATCTCCTACCCAATGGTGTGCTAGTAGGAGATAAGGATTTTTCCAACTATCCCAAAAAAGAGCCCTGATTTGTTAGCAGTTGCTTATTTCAAGTGTAAATACATCTACTATGGCAAATTTCAATCTACCAACATAATACTGGTTAAAAAAAAAAAAAGGCAGTGATACAACATTAGGTATTTTGGTATTTCCATTCAATAGATTAGGTATAAATAACCTGCAGAGAATTGAGAAGAGTAAAATATCAAAAAATTAAAAAGTGACGAAGATTTAGTATTTACTATCTTTTTTTCAATATAATTTATTCACTATCAATTTTTGTAATTTAATTTTAATAATGGCTATGTTTTTTAAACCAGCATTCAAAAATCCTGGAAATTTAAGATTTGGCTCTTGCAAATCAATAGAAGCTGGATACAGCAACTCTATACTTTCTCTAATGGTACCATCAAGAAGACACTGGAAATAAACAGAAAAAAACAAAACATTCAAAACCAAATAAAATAAAAAATTAATATAAAATTAATATATAATAAAATGTATGGTTGTAATAAATATTATGAAGGAAAACAGCAGCGTAAAGAGATACATCTAAAAGGTGGGAGCTTATTTCAGGTAGAATGAACAAGAAATCTTCTCAGAAGAATAGCAGTCCTTCATTTATTTAAGTGAAGTAAGAGAACAACTAATGGGAAAATACAGACAAGTGCACTTTAGGTAGAGAGAATGGCATGTGAAAAGACCCTGAGGGAGAGGTAAGCATTACTGGTATGTAGTCAGAAAATAGCAAGAAGTCTTGTGTGGCTAGATGGAGTGCACACATGAAGGATACTAGGACAGATGATTAAAGAAACAATCAATATCAGGTCATGTTGAACCTTGTAAGCTGTGGTAAGAATTAGCTCTGAATAGTAGGCTAAGAAACCATTGGAGGGATTGTCTGTTAGAAACACAATACAGACCACATTTAACTTGTCTAGTCACCATGTTAAAAAGCAAAAAGAAATAGGTAAAAAAAAATTTTAATTTTTAAATTACAGTTAACATTCAATATTGTATATTCACTTCATGTGCACAACATGGTGGTTAGACATTTATGTAATGTATAGAGTGATTCCCCTAAATTAGTCTAGTATCCACCTGGCACTGTACATAGTTATTATAACATTATTGACTAAATTCCCTATGCTATCCTTTATATTCCTATGACTACCAATTTGTACATCTTAATCCCTTCACATTTTTCACCTGTCCACCAACCCCCTCCCCATCTGGTAACCATCAGTTTGTTTTCTTTACCTATAAGCCTGTTTCTGTGTTATTTGTTCATTTAGTTTGTTATTTAGATTCCACATATAAGTGAGGTTGTATAATATTTGTCTTTCTCTTATATGACTTAGCATAATACCTTCTAGCTCCATCCATGTTGTTGCAAATGGTAAGATTTCATTCATTTTTTTAAAATTAAATGATCTATTTCTGGGTACTTAGTTTCCATATCTTGACTATTATCAATAATGCTGCAATGAACATAAAGATAAGCACGTCTTTTTGAATTAGTGTTTTTGATATTTTTGAATATAAATCCAGGAGTGGATTATCTAGGTCATAAAGTAGTTTTATTTTTAATTTTTTTTTTTTTTTTGAGAAACCTCCTCACTATTTTCCATAGTGGCTGCAACAACTTGCAATTTGATCAACAGTGCATGTGTTCCCTTTTCTCCATATCCTTACCAACACTTCTTGGTTAAGTTATTGATGATGACCATTCTGATAGATGTGAGATGATATTTTGTGTTTTTAATTTACATTTCTCTGATAATTAGTGACAGTGATGTTGAGCATTTTTTTATGTCTGTTGTCCATCTGTAAGTCCACTTGGAAAAATGTCTACTCAGGTCCTCTGGCCATTTTTTAATTGTGTTGTTGTTGTTTTGGTGTTGAGTTGCATGAATTACTTATAAATTTTGGATATTAACCCTTTGTTAGTTATATCACTGGAAAATACCTTCTCCCATTCAGTAGGTTGTCTTTTCATTTCATTGATAGTGTTTTTTTGCTGTGCAAAAATTTTTACTTTGATGTAGTCCTATTTATTTATTTATTTATTTATTTATTTTGTTTCCTGCTCTAAGAAATATATCAGTAAAAATATCACTAAAAACAATGTCAGAGAGTTTAATGCCTATGTTTTCTTCTAGAAGTTTTATGGTTTTGGGTGTTACATTTAAATTTTTATTTTGAGTTTATTCATGTATACAGTGTAAGAAGTGGTCTAGTTTCATTTTTCTTGCAGTATCTCTCCATTTTTTCCAAAACCATTAATTGAATACAATCTCTTTACCCCATTGTATATTCTTGCCACCTTGGTCATAGATTAACTCACCATAGAGGCTAGGACTTACTTCTGGGCTCTCCATTTTTTTCCATTGATTTTTGTGTCTGTTTTTATGCCAGTACCATGCCAGTACCTTTTAATTACTATGGCCTTGTAGTATAGTTCGATATAAGCTATTATCATACTTTCAACTTCATTCCTTTTTTTTCTCAAGGGTTTAGTGGCTATTTGGGTTCTTCTGTGGCTGCATATAAATTTTAGGATTATTGTTTCTAGTAATAAATAGGTGAAATTATCAAAATATTATTATTTTAACATTATTATGATGTTTGCCCTTGACAATTTTTAATTGGTATTTGAAAGAAAAACAGGCCTTTAGCTATTTTATACCCTTTTTCCTTCATGTTTTATTCAGAGAATGTCAATTCTATCAGCTAACTCTCACTGGGAAACCTCTGTTGATTTTATTCAACATATTTCTACTTTCAGATTAGGTGAAAACCTTAGAGACACAATCTTCTGTCCATACTGTATGAAAATATAATAATTTGTGGCAATAAAACTGTGTCCCCGTGGCAAAGTAAGCAATAGCAAACATTCTTTCTTATTCTGATTTTGGCATAAGGTCCCTGTGTCTGGGTTATCCTTGGAACATGGGTCGTAGTAGCCTGAATCCTGCTTTTATGGTGTATGATAATAAATGCTTAACTTACACAGCCTCTTCTTTCTCTTCTTCACAAAACTACAGCATTTGGGCACCTTTCTATTGAATTGCTGTCAGATGAGGCTTTGCCCAAGGTCAACATAACAATTCTCTCTTCCAGCTACTACAACCGACTTTAATACATTCAGAGGATTTATGTCAGATTTCAACCACTAGAGATAGAGCTGATAATCGTAGGTATTTGGCAGAGGCATTAGCATTTCTGTCTGTGCTGATTTCAACACCCTATTAACTATTCTGAGAAATCACTTACCCAGTAGGGAAAAGTACCAAGCTGAAATAGGGATTCCTCACTGCCCAACACAGGCAATGTCATAGAAAACTCTGTTGCTTTCTGCATGGAGACATTAACCAGGGTGGCACTTCACTTTGACTCCTAATGAATATGAATGCATAAACCTGAAGATTTCAAAAAACAGCATTAGTAGCATAGAGAGAAAAATATATGCTTCCATGGGAGGTTTCTCTGTGAAGGTCCTATGAATAACTTTCTTGGAACATAGTGAAAGATTTTCTGTGCTTCCAAAGAACATAAAGTCTAGAGTATCCTCCAAGTTGTCTCCCAACATGACCTCCAATGTAGGCCTCCTTTAGGAAACTTGCTCTATCTTTAAGTGCAAACTGCTACAAAAAGGAAACAATGTTGATAAATAACCACTTAGTAGAGGGCATTGGAGCAAAGTGAAAAGGAGATCAGAAGGGTCAAATTAAAAAATAGCCAGTGTAACTATTTTGAACAGAAATACACAGTTCTTTTAAGCACCAGCGTCTGAGATGAAAATTGATCATGGTGAGCTGACACCAAATGTGCTGTATGGTTACCATATTATGAGGTTAATATTTATTTCTAGTCACTAAATTCTACAAGGGAAATAGAAGCAGCTATAGCAATAGTAATTTTGTGGCTAAAAAATACATGTTTTTGTTTTGTTTTGTTTTTTATAAAAGAAGTAGTTAACTTTGTCTTCAATAATTTCAAGTAATCATTGGTTACACAAAGAAAGAACTAACATACTCTGAATTAACAACTTTTGGAAAATAAATCAGTTGTAGGTTAACAGGCATCTGACCCCACAGTGACACAGTGTGTTTTTCAATGACTTTTTCTCCACAAGAGGCCCTCAGCTCTGAGAAGACGTGAGAACTATTTACTGTGCTTTTATATATTTCAAACCTCCCAGCACATTGTTATGCACAAAGCCAGTCTTTCCAAATAAGTCTAATATAGAATTATTCTTAATATGGAAATTTCCCACAGGAATTGTAAGAAGTGGATCTGAGTTTCCATGGTTGAGCCTGTTTTTTTGGTTTTTTTTAGGTATCTTTTTTTCTACCTACACTCATAGTTAAGTCGACCCTGACCATGAACATTCTGAATCTATATTGTTATTGGAGATTCTAAAGGACGTAAGGACTTGGTGCTCTATGCCACAAAATATAGCCATTCTGAGGATGCATTTAGGAACCCACCCAGCTTTCTGCCTTGCAAAAAAAAAAAAAAAAAAGGCAACTATGAAAAGTAGGTAGCTGTTATATACTTCTCACCAAATATACAAACTTAGAAATGTTTACTCTTCTAACTTCAGTCCAACATGGCCAACTTGGAAAATGTGTTTTCATATAGTATTTCAGATCCTCTTAAGAACTCCTTTTCCCACTTTAACCAATGTATATTGGATGTCTTTATTGTTTAAGACAGGGTGCTTGACACTTCAGCACATTCAGAGCTGAGCATGCCAGAGTCCCAGCCATGCTAAGTTAGCCACTCAATAGAAATAAGACATGAAAGGGTGTTACTCATATACAAGGCCATATGACAAAGGATTTTCCTGAGCAAAAGAAGACTAACTCAAAAGTGAGTGTACATATTGTATAATTTCATTAATATTTTGTTCTAGAACGGGCAAAACTAATATATGGATAAAAAGTGAGAGCAGTGGTGCCCTCTGGGGTGCAGATGTGACTGATTAAGGGCATATAGGCACTTTCTGTTTCCTATCTTGGTAGGGGTCTGGGTTATACAGATGTATAAATTTGTTTAACTTATCACATTATATACTTTAGGTGTGTGCATTTCACCACAAGCAAATTTTACCTCAAAATGAATTTATAAGTAAATATTAACTCTGGTTAATGATATACTATTGCAGTACTTAGGAATAAATGTACTAAAGTTTATAATTCACTTTGAAATGCATACAAAATAAGATGAATTGATGGATGGGTAGAGGATTGATGGATGATTAGATACGTGATAAAGCAAATGTGGTAAAGTATCAATGGTAGAAACTAGATGATATATAAGAGGTTCACTGGGCAATTTTTTCAACTTATCTAGAAAGTATTAATAATAAATGTTGGTGTGAAAATAACAACTTTCTATATCAGGAGGGATGGAAATGCTCTTTGATAAACATAAGATTTTGAGTGGTAGAAATAGAGGCCATTCGCTACTAAAGAAATAGCAAAAGCAAAGGTTTAAGAAAGTGAGTGGCATGTTTCGAAAACAATAATATGCCTTCATGGTATAACATTAAAAGGAGAGAATGGGAGTGAGGGAGATCACATCATTGAGAACCTCAAGGTTCATCCAGGAAATCTTGTTCTCTGGATATGTTGAGAAGCCATTGTTGAGGTTTACTGAGCAGAGGTTTCATGGAATCCAAATTTCCATTTAAGGAGAGGACTTCGGTAGTGGAAGAGAAATAGAGGAGAGCCATTTATTGGCAAGTAATGGGAGTTTAACCAGGGAGGAAACAGAGGAGCTAAAAAGGAAGTGATACCTAGAGGTGAAGAAAGCAAGGGCTGAGAGTAGACTGGTCACCTGAGCCTGAGGTTTCAGTGTGGTGACAGGGAGGGATTTGCTGATGATTTGCTTCACAGAAAAAAAAAAAAAAAAGACTTAAAAACAAGTACATCACAGAGTAAAGGGCAATAATCTTAATGAAAAATTTTTTACAAGAGATGCACCAAGAGACAATAACAATATGAAAAGAACTCACTAGTAATCAGGGATCTGTAAGATCAAATAATAAGAAAACATTTTTACCCATTATACAGGCAAAACATTAGCATAAAGGATAATAGTCAGTGCTGAGGAGTATGAGAAGCAAAGGGCAGTTTGATACAATGGTAGTTTAAGTAGGTCCTCGTGGCCTGCCTCTAAGGGTCAAGCAAGTTTCTCCAGCCACAGAAAGCCATTAGGCAGAGAGACCTGGGAGTACGAGGTAGCGAGCACTCCCATGTTGATGAACTGTCCCCAAGGCTGTGATGACATTCAAGATAGACTGAGGATTGTGGGGTCACTGAGAGAACCTCATTGGCTTGAGACGCATAGCAAAAATTAGGTTTTTCTAGTCATCACCAAATGAGAGTAACAGTAAGAAAAAGAATACAATTTTATCAGCCAGGGCCCCCAGCTATACAGACAGAACATCCTGATTTCTCAAACTTTTCCCAGTCACGTGAAGAATGACACCTCATCCACCAAGCACAGACCCATCTGCTGGCTGCTGCCACATCCTATTGCATACCAGGAGAATGCACCTCCCATTGCAGAATTCTAGAGCAATTAGTCCTGCTTCTGTCCAATTTTGAAGAAGTAGCAGTTTTTGTTTAAATCACTCCTTCTTATAGAACTCATTGCAATGAAACATAGGACAGAAGACAAACTGGAGGATCAGACACTATGAATACTCCCCCAGTCAAGGTCACTGAGTCAGGGGTTCAGCACTAGATCCATTTCTACTTGGATGAGAAGTTACTTCAGCCTCCTTAGAGCTAGATTTCTAGAAGGCATGTCTTAACAGTTGATCAGATACCTCTGAGTTCTGGCAACCAACTATTTTTTTCTTTATTTTCAATTTAAAGATATGATTAACCATCATTATTACAATTTTTGAGTCTTTTATTAATAATTTCAACAATCAAACCTGATCATATAAAGTCTAAACAAATACCATTTGTATGTTTCTTTTCATACTCAGTCAATACTGGGCCAGCATGCTATCTTTCCCATAAGAGGACCTCAGTCATAATCCACACAAAACACATACCGTAGTATGTCAAAGAGCCATGGCTGCAGCTTGGAACACGTAGCTAGTCTGGCCCTTGCCTCTAATGATACAAGTAATATTTGACCAGTCCCTTCATTTTACTTCTGTGACAGATTGATTGAAGAATTATCCTTAAGCCCTACCTCTCTCTGTATTCACATTCTGGGCAATGTGAACTTTCTGCTCCTTCCATCAAAGGGTGAACATCTATTCCAACTCCTCTTAAATCAGGTCTGGCCTTGTGATTTGCTCTTGCCAACAGACTGCAGTGGAAGTGATGGACTCAAGAGGACTTGTACACATCCAGTGACACTTTTGGGGCCCTAGTACTGTGATGTGAATAAGCCTAGGCTAGCCTGCTGGAAGACATCCTAATTAACAGCTAGGCATGTGGCTAAGGCCATCCTAGACCAGCCTACCCCTGTTGACCTACCAGTTGATCAAACTTGCAGAACCCAGTTCTGATGAAACAAGAAGAATCTCCCAGCTGACTTGTAGACTCAAGAGGATAAACAAAATACTTAATATCTTAAGCTATTACATTTTGGAGTGGTTTTTGGGCAGCAAAATCTAACCAAAACATCTTTAGGCCTCAAAATTGTCATCTGTGGAGGAGACTAAAAGAATCCATTCCTAAGGCTTTTACTGTTTTGTGCATTTTTCCTCCTAGCTTCATCATTCTCTGGTTTTTAGCTGAAACAAGACTTCTCTATGTGGATATATTGATCTGCTAGATGCTACAAAGCTGATGGGCATTATGTATACCATATGTGTGCATATATACCTAGGCATTTGGAAACATACATGCAACACAGAGATGGGTGTGGAGGGAGGGAGCAAAGAACACACTTAGTAGTGCGGAATCCAGGTTACCTCTCAGGTCCGGGTCATCAAATACTCTGGCCATGCACTCCTGCCCTCTCCTCACTGCAGGTCCTCCTAGATTTTATTTGAGAAATGCATTTGGCTTGCTGATATTGATTTTATACCCCATATTTTTCTTCATAGGTATGGACAAGACTATTTTAAGCCTGAACAGTTCACTGAGATTTATATGGTCAAATGGATTAAGCCTGTAGAGAAATCAGTTGGCTTTCTTTAAAAACAAAACAAAAGAAAACATCTTACTCTTTACTTAATGGAACAAAATAATCTCCACCCAAATTTCTAAGGGCCCAAATAGTGCACATAATAATAGTATGGGAGTTCAAATGATAATACATTTATACTCATATATGCTAAACTGCCTTTTTTCCCCTAAGATAAGCTATTTAAAAGCACTGACCCATTTGAGGTTTCAAATTTTGATCACTCACTAATTGTGAAAGTTGTAACAAATTACTTAACCCCTCTGTATATCGAAGCAGGATGAATAAACTAGGAATCATATGGCCAGTATCATAGGGCTATTGTGATAATTAAGTGAGACTCACATGGAAACAGTTTGACACATTCTCTGTTGCTTGGTTTATAGTCATTTTTCCTACTCTGCGTATTGATTCATTTTTGACACATCATTCAAAATCTAGCTTAGATAGTCCCCTTTGTAAAGTCCTTATTCACAGTGTCAGCTTATGTTAAACTCTTTATTTCACTCTTATTTATTCAAGCACATTTTCTGAGTCTGAGCTCAGGAAATTTGGTCATTAATAGAACTGTCTCTGGCACATAGAGAAATGTATAATAAATGATAGCCCATGATTAATAAACTCATCACAATGTGGGGAACCCAGAATCAGTTTGGGCCATTATGAGAGTAGAGAACAGAGATGAATCACAGAAGGCTTCTCAAAGAAGTGCTATTGAGGCTGGGATGGAAGTGGGAGCAGGTGTTAATCATAACCTGGAAAGAGCCAGGACCTATTTCTGCCTATCTGACCTCTGACCCAATTTTTTTCTAAACATACTTGTTGGTACTTCAACATTACATTGACCTATGAAATTTTCTAATAAGTTCATTTGTCTTATCTTCCCATCAGTTTTTACACACATCTGGGAAAGAGCCCATGGGTTGTACTTTTTAAAAATTCTCTCTAAAACTTAACAGGCAAATATTGAGTTCAATAAATAGTTTATTGGTTAATTACAGAAGATATTTAAGTTACTTACATTGAGTGCTCTTGATTTATAGCCTATCTCACAGTGGCCCACAAACTAATTACCACTTTTTAATGATAATTTTTGAATTATAGAATGCATACATGCATACAAAAAAGAAAAAAATCATAAATGTATAACTCAATGAATTTTCATAGAATGAATTTTCATGCCAGCACACCATTTTAGTACCATAACAGTTGTCCAGAACCCCCCTTGCAGTTACTACTGCCCCAAAGGTATTCATTACCCTGAAGTCTAACCATAGTTTCTGTCTGCCTTTTGAAGTCTATATAGACTGTGTATGCACTTGTGCCTGGTTTCTTTAATGCAATATTTTGTTTTTAAGATTCATCCATATTGTTGCATGCAGCTATAGCTCTTTCGTTCTATTAGCATAGAACATTCATTCCGTTGTGAGTATACTTGCTATTTATCCATTTACTCTTGATGGTCATTTGGGTATGCTGATCTGAACATCCCGGGACACATCTTTTTGTAAATATATGTGTTCATTACTGTTGAATATATACACAGGATGAGAGTTGTTGGGTCACAGGATATATATGAGGGCT
>PVKE010014549.1:0-34773 GCA_004027555.1 Craseonycteris thonglongyai | reverse complement strand
GCATTGAGTGAGCTCTCTGAGTGTCTTGATTAATGCAGCCCTGAATTCTGTTTCACTTAGATTTGATTCCAAGTGTGCAAGGTCCTTTACTAAAGACTGCCCCTGATCTTCTGGAGGGGCTTTGGATTCTGAGGTGTGCATTGTGTTTGATGTGGTTCTTTTTGCTTTACGCATGAGTCTGTTTTCCCTCTGGGGGTTTTCCTATGAGATGGGCTTCTCTTTATTTTTTCTTTTGGACTCAGTTGTGGGAGAAGGAGATTGTGGGAGAGAGTTGGGGGAAGCAGACAGCTTCTGTGTCCTGGGGCACTTCAGGTTGCTGTCTTAGCTGTTAGATAGCAGGGTAGTAAAGGTGTGGCCAGGGGTGGGGGCATGTGAGTAGGAGCTAGGGTGGGCCTGAGACACAATAGCAGATTCCTCTTTCAGCAGGGGGGTTGGTGGTTCAGTGGGGGCGGGGCGCAGGAGCTCTGGTCTTTCCTCCTCCTGGCTGCCCCTCCTTCAATTGTATCTGTAAGGCACGCCCGCAGGGCAGCACTTGGATGGGCTGGGGCTTGGCAGAGGCCCTGGTCGGCCGCGCAGTCCTGCGCACAGGCAGTGACACTGCGGAGATTCAGCAGGCAGCCCAGTTGCGCGCGTGGTCCGCCACGCCCCAGAGGCCTGGTGGGCGGGATGCCAAAAGCCCAGCTGCGCGCTAGCGAGCAGGCAGCAGTGCTGCCGCAGCCCGGTGGGCAGGGCGCCGAAAGCCGGTCCCGCGCACAGGCAGCGGTGCTGAGGCGGCCTGGCGAGCAGGGTGCCAAAAGCCCTGTAGTGCACCGGCAAGCAGGCAGCAGCGCTGCGGGGCGGCCCGGTGGGCGGGGCACCAAAAGCCAGGTGCATGCATGCAGTGATGCGCAGCGGCCCAGTGGGCGGGGCGCCGAGAGCCCAGCCGCGCACCTCCACGCAGGTGGAGTCAGCACAGCGGCCTGGTGAGCAGGGCACCAAAAGCCCAACTGCGCGCTGGCAAGCAAGCAGCGGTGTCGCTGCGGCCCGGTGGGTGGGGCGCCGAAATCCCTGTGCGCACAGGCCGTAGCTCAGGCGGCAGCCGCTCTACGCTCCCGGCTCTGTTGAGACCGCCGGATTCACTCCAAGCACGTCCAATGCAGCTCTGCCCACTCAAGCCCCAGCCCTCACTCCAAGAGCCCTGTCCTCAGAAGGCGCTCCCTCACAGTCAATCTCCTCCGTAAATCAGGGGTGCTGAGCCGTTGCGGGCTGGTGTCCTGCTCTCACCCCGCCCGCCGGGAAGTGCAGCCGCCCTGCTCCACAGTCCCTGCTCCACTTTAGGCTCTGTGATCTGATTAGGGCACTGCGTGCTGTCCCTTGAGTTGGGATGTTAAATTGTCCACAGTCTTGTGGGGCTTCCACGCTCCCTAGGTCTTGGCTTCCAGCCCGCCCTCGATCCAGCTCCACTTTGACCGTAGTCCCCCAATCCCCCTTTGTTTCTGCCAGCCCCGGGCCGCGCTCCGAGTCTCTGTCCCCGAACCGCTGCTTCCCTTTTCCTCTCCCGCTCTCCCCTTTTTTCTCTAACCTTTGTGTGTTGTTCCGTGTTGTGTGGTTCTCTTAGTTGAGGTTTCTTCTCAGGGTTTCCCCTGTGGATTCCCCTCTGTTCACAAGGCCCTTCCCAGGTAGTTATCAGCATTCTCCTCTCATGCTGGCATCTTGGATCTCCCCTATTCTCTTTCTATATATAATTCTTCATTGTCCCATTTTGAAAGCAGTGGAAATTACCCTTGCAGAAAAACAGGCGATTTCAGGGCATGCTTCCCATGTGGGAGGCCCCCTGCGAGGGCGTGCCTCCCATGCGGAGACCCCCACCCAGTTCCTGCCCTGCATAGCCCCCAGCCCACCTGTGGAGCGAAACTATATTGAAAAACTAACGATGCACAACTATGGAGACTGCTCTGGGCCCTCCCCTTTCTCTTTGTCTCTCTCTGTCAAAAACAATAAAAATGAAAAAGAAATACCAGCAATTTGAGGCGCATAAGGTAGGCCACCCTGCCTGCTGCCCCTTGTCATTCTGCAGGTCCTTGCAAGCAGTCTCTAGCTTGCAAGGTGCCAAAGTTGGCCTTTACCACACCTCCGGATTCCTGAGCGGTGATATCTGGTGCATTCAGGTCATGGGTGTAAGTGCGAAAGAGCAAGTCGAGGGAATATCATGCCCACCACACATGCATACCCTCCCTAATGTACATATTCTTAAACTGCTGCTGCCTAAAATAATGTGGTTATCCCTGCAAATGGTGAATCCAATGACCCCTGTGGACATTGGCTACTATGTTACTTCACATCCTTGGTTAGAACCCTGAAGACAAATGTGGTGGCTATGAATTCCACTGATGGTGATTCAATGAAAATGAAAGTCAGTGAAAGCAAATGCAGATTAAGTTGTTATTCTGGAAAGATAAAGGTTCTGCTCCTTCCATGGTAGGAGGCCTGTGTAGTCAACCGGCCATGCAATAGCTGTCTGGGCCTTGGTACACAGGACCCTGGAGGGCTCAGGACTGTGTGCCTGACTGCTAAGCAATGGAGCACCCAGGTGAGGTGAGCCCATGCCCCCTTCTCACTGTCATTGTGGCCACAGAGCAGGAAGAAGGGATAGTTCCGGGTAGCTGACAAGTTTGCTGTTCGCCGTGGCTGAAGTTGGCCTGCAGTTGCTGGTTAAACAATAGGCCACCCTCCCGAGGGCAGGCAGGGGAACAGGTGTTAGTAATATCCAAGTCTTTGTTACATTTCAACATATGAATCTGGTATGGGGAGGACACAAACATTCAGTGCATAGCAGCCACCTAATTTATTCTTGTGCTTATTTGCCTTGTGTATCTCCCGTAACCTACTGCCAAGTCATCATCATTGATCTTAGAATGATGCTCCTTAGGTCAAACCTTTCATCATTGTATTTCTTCTAACACACTTATTAACTCACTCAAGTAAATTGATATGGCTTATGAACACTTCTAGCAACAACATTTGAAACAAGAAAAGGTATCAACTAGAACATTCCAGTACTCATTAATTGAAATTTCACTACAGCTAAGAACACTGCATGGCCCTTTAGTGGGTCACCTGAAAGAGCACAAGATTCAGAATGAGTGAGCCCCCTGGTGCTATGTCTCAGCAAATCCCTAAGCTCAGAGCCCAAGCTGTACAATGAGGCTGATGCTACCACACACAGGAAGGTGGGCGCTAAATGGCATGCTACATGGGAAGGCACTTTGAAAAGGGAGAGATCCCATATGGGTGGGTATTAGTTATTATTGAAAGATTCTGGGGACTTTGAAATAAAATCTTCCAAGCTTTAGATGCTTCAGGTAGTCAAATGGCACAGCAATCTTCTTGACTTGAGTGCATGGGAGAGAATTCTGGAGCTGCCATTAAGAGCAGGAAAGAGCAAACAGAAAAAAAGGTGATAAACTGTACTTTCAGGGGTATGTGTTTACTTTATTATGTCTTTTTGCAGCAAAGTTTTTAAGGCATGAAGACATTTGGAGAACCTGGTCACATGGAATGAAAGAAAAGATGTATGCACTTCAAACACATCTGGGAAATGTCAACATAATTCAGTTACTAAGGGCTTGCAATCCAAACTAAATTTGTCATTTTATTTTGTATTTTTTTAAATAAGTTTGATAGAAAGAAAAATTTTAGACTATATTTGTGATTTACTAACTATTTATCCCAAATATATGACTTTAACTACTGTGTTTCCCTGAAAGTAAGACATCCCCCGAAAATAAGACCTACTTACAGTTTTGCCTCTCGCTGAAATATGTATAAGGCATCCCCCTGAAAATAAGACCTAGCGCATCTTTGGGAGCAAAAATTAATATAAGACACTGTCTTATTTTCGGGGAAACAGGGTAGTAAGTATGGGTTAATACATTTTTTTTAAATAAAGACTCTAAACGTGAATTTAGATATGACAAATCTCCTGGCCAGTCTTATCACAATGGAGAAACTCCAGACCTTGCTGAGGTTCCAGAAACTTTGCTTGACAGCCTAGCCACTGCTTTTTCAGCCATTCCATAGGGTCAAGCAGGCCAGAAGGTAAACAAGAACTGCCTTGATACAGAGACCTCAAATGAAACCAGAACAAACTGTCTAATTTTGAGATGGACCCTGAAAAATGGCTAAGACATTTTCATGTGACTAGTTTATGTCTCTTAGACTTGTTAACATGCCTTCTACTACTACTATTACTACTAATAAGTTCATTAACGATGTGATGCGATGCGATGCGATGCGATGCGATGCAATATGCAAAGGCTTTCCAGAAAGTATCTAGCCATGTAACCATTCTTGTTATATTGACAATGGCTAGATTTTTTTCCAGACAGTCTTCATATACTGATGTACATATTAATTATAATTACAAGAATATGTTCAGCATCATTCTAAGCACTTTCCATGAATTATTTCATTGGATCCTCATGTGCCTCAATCCCGTGCTATATGAGCTTTTATCATTACCATTTTATAGCTGAGAAAAATGACATAGAGAAGTTGAAGAACTTGCCCAAAATCTGAAGCAAGGCAGTCTAACTCTAGCACTGTCTTCCTCACCTAACAGCACACTTATTGCTTCCTCCATGGTGTGGCCCAGCAGGATGGGTCTGAGTTTTTCATAGGGTTTCCTTGGCCTTCACTTTTATTACTCTTCTAACCCCTGGCTGCATTTTAGAGGTATGCCTTCCCCACCTCATGGCCACCCTCCAGTGGGTATGTCACTTGGCTATGGTGTTGGGAAGAAGAGACAGTCTTGGGAAAAGTGATCCATGTACTTTGAGTAGGTTTTTAGTAGGAAGGGTGAATTTTCTCTGATCCATCAGTGATACCTTGGAATCCAAACGCCCCAAAAGTCGAACAACTTGGAATCCAATAAAAAAAAAAATCATGCAAATTTTGCCTCAAAATCCAAATGCTGCGTTGAAATCCAAATGCCAGCATGTTGTTTGCATGGGATGTATCAACTGTATCGCCCAGAGCTTTATCCAAAAGGCCAATAGTCATGGAACTTGAACATTTAGGAACTCGAACAGGGTTCTAGGATGGATTAAGTTCTAACTCCAAGGCATCGCTGTATTTTCTTATCTTGTAATAAAGCGTTTGGGTGGCTAATTTTATTAGATAATGTGGTGAGCAGAACAACAGCCCCCACAATGATGATGCTTAATTCCTGAACTTTTGAATATGTTAATTAACTCAAACAGCAAAAAGGACTTCACAGAAGAGATTAAGTTAAGAATTTTATTTTATATGTTTGTTTACTTATTTAATTAATTGTTTGAGAGAAGGGGAGGGAGGGAGGGAGAGAGAGAGAGAAGGGGGAGGGCCCAGAGCAGTCTCCACAGTTGAACATTATTAGTTGTGACATGATTTCATTCCACACAGGTGGATGTGGGGTCACACAGGGCAGGAACTGACTGGGGCCTCCATGCAAGCACTCAACCTGTTGAGCTATCCCAACATCCGTAAGTTAAGAATTTTAAATAAGGCAAAATTATCCTGGGTTATTTGGGTGGGTACAGTGTATCTATCTATCACAAGGGTCCTTATAAGTGAAAGAGAGAGGCAAGAGGGAGGATCAGTGTCAGATATTTGAAGATGCTACTCTTCTGGCTTTGAAGATGGAGGAAGAAGACATGAGCCAAGGAATGCGGGTGAATTCTAGAAGCTGGAAAAGACAAGGTATTGGATTCTCCCCTAGAGCCTCTAACAGGAAAACAGCCCTGCCAACATTTTGTCATTAACCTGGTGAGACCCATTTCAGGTAGTGACTAGAGAATTAGTAAACAAAATTAGAACTCTGTCAAATGTTACATGCTCAAGGGTGGTTTGACTAATAGAGGAAATTCTATGTATTTCCCTCTCCTCACATTCTCCCCCAGGACTTTCCCTCAGATTCTGTTTAAACTGACCTAAAAGGATTTGTGATGAAGGGTGGCCAGGGTGCTCAAATATCACCTGGGGTATTGGGGGGGTGGGGGTGGGGCAGCCGATGAGGAGTTTGCTCATATATTGAGGGTGATTAGATGTAGAGGGTGGAGGAGTCTGGCTAAACTGACATCAGAATTCTTGCTAAAACTGGACAATGCATAAAGGAACATGGAAGTCCAAAATTCAGGCCTAGTTGAAAAAGAGTTCAGCCTGTTTACTGATAAGGGAGCCTGAGAAGCATTTAGTCCATGAGAAAAATCTGTGTCAGTGGAATCATACATTATGTGCTCATTTGTGACTGGCTTCTTTCACTAAGTATGAGGTTCATCCATGTTGTAGCATGTGTCAACACTTAATTCATATTCCATTGTATGGATCCAAAGTTTTACTATTTCAGATGTTTAGTTTTTACCTGTTTTTTTTTTTTGTTTTCTTTGGTGTGTGTGTGTTTGGCAATCACAACTTCCTCTACCTGAAGTTGAGGAATGAGCCTTTTAGCTTTGTCAAGACAGTTTAAAAGGGACACTTGGGAGTGGTGGTAATAGTATAAGCTTATCAGCATTATCCCAGAACTTGGTGTGTGTACTCATTTAACCTTCATAACCGGCCTCTGAGGTGGGTATCATTATTTTTGCATATAAGGAAAAACAAGGCACAATTGGAACCAAGGAATTTACCCAGAGTCGCCCACGAGGGGAGTGGGGCTGAACTCGAACCAGGTCTACACCCTGGGCCCCGACGCCCACCGAGAACAAGTTAATGAATGAAAGGCGCAGGAACATGAACAGGGGCTCTACGTCCGACGGAACTCGAATCATAGAGGAGAGGCCTCCAGGGTACCCGAGAACGCCAGGCACCCAAAGGCCAAGGCAGCGCTCGGAAGGAACGGCGCGACTCCCGCTTCCGGTGCCGGAGGGGACACGTTCGCAGAGGACTTCCGAGGCGGGGCCTGGCGGGAGCGGAAGAGCCCGGCAGCTGCAGTGGGCACTGAACGGTCCCAGCGCGGGCGCGGGATCTGGGTCTGCCCTTCGGGCAGCGGGAAGGAGGGCTCGCGGAGGGGCGGCGGAGGACGCTCGGCCGGACCCCCAGCCCGCGCGGCCATGAACCTGGAGCTGCTGCGGAAGCGAGTCCGGCAGTACCTGGACCAGGTGGGTGGTCCGACCTGGGGAACGCTGGCTCCGGGACTCGGGAGTTACCCCTTTGTCCGCAAGGGTAACTGCCATCAGGGTCTTGGTGGATGGCCCTGTCAAGCTTGGTCTTTCGTTCTAGGGTAAAGCCCCGAAAGGGCGGGATCCAGCCCCCTAGCCCTCTCTGCCCCGGGAAGGACGAGGAACACTGAAAATGAAAGCTACCTAAAACATAGAAATGAATCGTACACTTGGCATAAGGTGCCGCTCTGCCGCCGGCGTAACTCCTGGGCACACAGTAGGTGCTCAGTGCACATAGTGCTAACTGCAAATTGAAGAATTATTTTAGGAGGAAAGTTGCAGGGTGGCCTTTGAGTTTAGCTAGCTAATAGAATATGTTCTAGACGTTGTAATTCTTATTTGGCCGAATTTAAATGAATAAAGATACAAACAAGCTTATTGCATCAAATCAGTACTTTAAAAAGTTTACATTTAATTACATCTGTGCTTCCTGCACTGCCCTTCAATGAACAGCAAACAGTGTTAAAGGAAAGAAGTGTTTACAGAGTCAGGTCAGTTTTTAATCTATGATGTCAATTAGTTTTAGTAAAAACAAAAAATGTATGCTCTATCAATAAATTGGAAACCAAGGAAGGAAGGGAAAAGCACATTCGGTGTACAGAATTGGATTGGAAAGATAATGCTAAATGTTTGCAGTGCATTGAAGGGCTGTATATCGGTTTACCATAAGTAAGTTGAACTAAACAAATGCTTCCTGAGCACTTTTTCTCTGGCTCTTGGGGATACAGTGAGGAACGAGGCCTGGTTTCTACCCGTGGGGCACTTACAGTGAGCAGATTTGTAACCATCCCATAAGCATTGCTCCTCCCAGATTGACTAGTGTCTGAGTTCTTGATTTGCATCCAGAAGGACTGAGGGGTAAAGATTTTAGAAAAAATGAGAACCATTGTTAATGACTAGATAGTGCAAAATATTCACGTAGGGAGGCCAGGATGGCTCCTCGGGTTTAGCACTCACTTTGCAGCCCCGAGGATCAAATCCCCGCCCTGGCTTGTGTGGACCCATATGCTGAACTGGGACGTGCCTCCCATGCAGGAGGCCCACAGCCCAGATCCCGCCCTGTGCCCCCCCACCCCCCACCTGTGTGGAACAAAACCGTGTCGAAAAACTGCTGATGTACAACTGTGGAGACTGCTCTGGGCCCTCCCGCTTCCTTCTGTCTCTGTCACTCTCTGTCTTTGTCAAAAACAATAAAATAAATCTTTAAAAAATATTCATTTAAGTTATCTACTGTTTTAGATACCTGCTGATATATTTTTTTCTGTTTTTAAAACTTTATCTTTCCCATCCGTTCACTGCCCCCTCCCCCCTTTTAGCAACCATCAGCTTGTTCTCTATATCTATGGGTCTGTTTTTGTTTTATTAATTTTTTTAAAGATTCCATTTCTAAGTGAAACATGATATTTTTCTTTTTGTGTCTGACTTAGTTCACTTAGCATCATACTCTCTAAGTCCATCCATGTTGCAAATGGCGAGATTTCATTTTTTTTTTTTGCCAAGTTTTACGTGTGTGTGTGTGTGTGTGTGTGTGTGTGTGTATAGACACCTAGGTTGCTTCTATATCTTGGCTATTTAAGTAATGCTGCAGTCAACATAGGGGTGCATATATCTTTTCAAATTAGTGTTTTTGTTGACTTCTGATAAATACCCAGAATTGGAACTGCTGAGTTGAATGGCAGTTCTATTTTTAATGTTTTGAGGAGTCTCCGTACTGTTTTCCATAGTTGCTGCACCTATTCACAATCCCAACAGTGCACAGGGGTTCCCTTCTCCATCCACATCCTCACCAGCACTTGTCATTTGTTAATTTTTGTTTGATGATAGACATGACAAATGTGAGGCAATATCTCATTGTGGTTTTAATTTCTATTTCCCTGGTGATTAGTGATGTTGAACATCTTTTCATATGTCTGTTAGTCATCTATATATCCTCGGAAAAATACCTATTCAGGTTCTCTGCCCATTTTTTAATTGGATTGTGTGTGTTTTTGCTGTTAAGTTGTATGTGTTTCTTATATATTTTGGATATTAACCTCTTATTGGATATATCATTTGATATTCTTCCATTTAGTAGTTCATCTTTTCATTTGATTGATGGTTTCCTTTGCTATGAAAAAACCTTTTAGTTTGATATACTCCTATTTGTTTATTTTTCCTTTTGCTGTCACTTGTCTTAGACCTATTCAAACAGATACCGGTAAGAGTGGTGTCAAAGAGTTTACTGCCTATATTTTCTTCCAGGAGTTTTATATTTTCATGTCTTACATTTAAGCCTTTTATCCATTTTGAGTTTTTGTGTATGGTATGAGAAAGCGGTCCCATTTCATTTTTTTGCATGTATCTGTCCAGTTTTCATAGCATCATTATTGAAGAGACGGTCTTTACCCCCATTGTATATCCTTGCCTCCTTTGTCACAGATTGATTGACTGTCTAAGCAAGGATTTGTTTCTGGGTTCTCTATTCTGTTCCATTGATCTATATATCTGTTTTTTATGCTAGTACCTGCTGATAGAAATTTGCATTGTATAGTTTCAAAAAATAACTACACTCTTGAACTGTATACGAGTGCTGTCCAGAAAAAATTCAGCCGTTGTCAATGTAATGAGAACAGTTACATGGCTGGATACTTTCCGACAGCGCTTGTAATATCAGATCTTACAATGGTATTTTTATTGTGCCATTGAACTAAAACTCGCCTAGCTGAGATATAAGATAGAGATATGATTATAGACCCCCACTACATGTAAAAAAATTATTGTATTGAGATGTTGACTTATTTTAAAGCATTCTAATAATATTAGATGTCTGCTTAAAATTTGAAATAACATCAGTTATTTTATTTTATTTATTTCATATAGCAACAGTATCAAAGTGCTCTATTTTGGGCAGATAAAGTAGCTTCACTCTCTCATGGTAAGTGACAAATTCCAATTTTTTAAATGATTTCTTTATTTTTAAAAATCTTTCTATTTGGGGGATGCCAGGATAGCTCAACAAGTTGAGTGCTTGCCTTGCAACCTCAAATTCCAGGGATTGAATTCTGGCCCTGACCCATATGCTGAACTGCAACGCAGTGGTAACTGCCAAGCCCCACTGCGAAGGTTCTGGCCTCCCATGCAGAGGTGCCCAGTTTGGTTCCCGCCCTGTGCTGCCCCACATACACCTGTGTGGAATGAAACTATGTTACAACTAATGATGTACAACTATGGAAACTAGTCTAGGTCCCCCCCTTCTCTCTCTCTCTCTCACCTCTCTCGAACAATAAAAATAATAAGTCTAAAAATAAAAATTCTTTCCATTTTACCTTTTGCCTCTGACCATTTATGTAATGTTTCCCTCCAGAGGAACCTCAGGACATTTATTGGTTGGCTCAGTGTCTTTACCTAACAGCACAATATCATAGAGCAGCTCATGCACTTCGGTCACGAAAACTGGACAAAGTAAGTGCTTGCATGAACTTTAAAACTTTTCAAACCATTTTAAAAATGTCAGTATATTAGTGTTTAGGTATATGTTTTGTTTATGTCAAAATTATTTAAAAGGATTCCATTTTTCTTGTTAAATGTAAAGAGAAAATTTTTTATTCCTAAGCTTAGTCACCTGCCCCTCCGCCCCCATTACTAAGTTTTGAAAATTGTTTTCTAAATAGCTCTGAGATTACAGATACTCCTTTCCATCTTGTTACCATGTATACATGTCAGACTGTTAATTTGTCTGTTTTGTTGCTTTCGCCTCTCTCCTCTTTCCATGTCTCTTTTCTGTAGTAGTAACTTTCCCACTTCCCACCTTCCCTGTCTCCAGTTTATCTTTTAAACTATCCACAGGGATGGTCTTCCTAAAACACAGATCTGATTATATCACTCACAATATCACTCAGTGATTTCCCATTACCTACAGGATAATATCGGATGCATTAATAGACATGCAGGGTCCTTTCTGATTTCTTGTTGTCTACTTCTAACCTCCCACCATCAATCCATGTAACATGTACTCCAATTATGCGGACTACTTACATTTCCTTAGACATATGGTATTATTCAGACTCAGCTCCTGGAATGCTGATCAACTCCTTACTCACCTTCTCCCTGTGGATGTTTTCTTCTTCAAGTGAATAGTACTTTTCATGCCCTTCTTTCATAGTTTGTGAAAGAAACTATATGCAGTGTTTATGTTTCCCCTGCTATAACCTCCCAGAGGGCTGGTCCTTTTTGAATCCTTGGTGTCTAGTAAACAGTAGGTTTATGGGGAATGTGGGTTAAAAAGACTGGGGTTTTTTCTTCTGTACATGAGTAAAAGGAGAATTTATGAAAATAGTTTTCTTTATTTTGTCCCTGTAGTTTTCTTCTAGAGCAGGGGTCTCCAAACTACGGCCCGCAAGGCCCTCTCATCCGGCCCGTGGAGACCTTTTTATCTGAATAAAATAATATTAAATAAATAATTAAAAACAACATCTATGTTTTGATTCTTTTTTATTTGGACCTCAAGTGTGTGGTAAGCCCCCAAACTGCTGGTTGATAGTTAATGCGGCCCGCAGGCTGAAAAGTTTGTAGACCCCCGTTCTAGAGTAAAGATGCATATTATCTTGACTTTTTTACTGTATTAATTTTTTTCCTAGTTATACGAATCATGTCGCTACCTTGCAGCTAGATGCCATGTAAGTGTGCTCTCAGTTTCATTTTTGTTTGGTAAAAATTTAATTGTGTAAATGTCATGCATCCCTCACACATGTGTGAGAATTCTGATGGAACTTGGCAGATTAATATTTTATAAGGAAATGTTCTTTTCTTTAGTATTGTTTGTTATCAAATATTGATTCTCCATTTACTAAAAGGTGACATGCATGAAGAAAATTCTGCTTTAGTCATTTTAAATTTAAGTAATGTGTAGTATAATATTTATTACCCTTTTAAAATCTACAGTATTATTTGGTATATCTAGTGTTAGAGGTCATGGCTGATGAATAGTGTTTCTGTTTTCTACGTAGTATGCTGCAAAAGAGCATCAGCAGGCTCTCGATATTCTTGATATGGAGGAGCCAATCAACAAACGATTATTTGAGAAGTACTTGAGGGATGAAAGTAGCTTGAAAGACCCCTCCAATGACTGGGAAGTGTCACAGTCCTCAGTAAGTAATATTATAATAAGCATGCTTCAGTAACATCAGTTAAGAACTACTCATTTGACATAGCACATACAAATCATTTTTTTTTTACTTTAGCATAACCATGTTAAAATAGTTTGGTGGCCAGTTTATTTAACTTGCCCACCAAAACCAAGGAGATTCCAGACATTTCTGCACCATCGGTTGGACGTTGTAATTATGTCCCCAGATGCTTGAATCTGAAATAGGCTGACTTGAGATCTTCCTTCTCATATTTGATAACGTAAACCAACTACTTACCGGTACTCCCCCCATGTGGAATAGTCTTTATCCTTCTTATTGTGTTTCAACAGTGTTTGTACCTACTCTGAAGAAATCTTGATTACCTTGGATTGTTTCTTTCCAGAGTGGTTTGGTATTACTATTTATGATATTTTGTACATTTTAGTCTGTATACTTCATATCGGCACGAAATTGCAAATTCCTTGCTGGTAGAGATTATATAATAATGAATGATAACCACAGACATTAACAGCTTCTTGAGCTTTTATTCATAAGCCATGCAAATCATTTGTTAAAAGTGTACAGTTGGTTGGCTTTTAGTGTATTCATTGAGCTATACAACCCTCACCACAATCAATTTTAGAATATTGTTGTTACTTCAGAAAGAGACCCTGTACCCTTTAGCTGTCACCCATCAATACCCCCATTTCTCAGTTATTCTTTGTAACATACTTATGAAGGAACTCAGTTACTATATTTTTCACCTCAAGAACGTAGGACTACTACGCATTCTTAAATGTTTTTTTTCTTTATTTTTTTACACATTCATTTTTTTCTGCTGAAAAATGCATTAATGAGGGATATTGGTATTATTATTTTTGGACCTCTTATCCATTAACTTATCTGCTAAGAAATACATGATTTATTTGTGATTTATTAATTTTATGAAATTTTTTTTTGTTTTACAACTCAGAAGATACTACATAGGTCCAAGATTCTCTCATAATGTTCTCCATTATTAAAATTTTGATCTTACGATGAATCTTCTTCAGCCCTTTACCAGTTTTAGCTGCCTATATGGATCATCTTTAAACTCAGTTATGTGTTTTTTGAGTTTCCGAGTTTGAAACATCAATCAGATTTTTATATCCTCTTGTAAATGATTATGGTGAGGTGGTGCCTGTATAAACAGCTTACCTTGTGCCAGCTCTACAGAGGGTATCACCTCCACTCCTCACAGAGCCCTGTAAGTTAGATGAGGACAGGAAACTGAGGCCAAGAGAGGTGACATTACTTGTTGAAGGCCACTAGAGTTAGAGCTGGGGTTTGAACTCAAGTCTGTCCAATTCCAGAAAGCCATCCTAACCATTTTATTCAACGTTGCTGCCAGTTTTCTATTTTTTTAAAGATTTATTTTTATTGTTTTTGACAGAGAGACAGAGCTACAGAGACAGAGAGAAGGGGGAGGGCCCAGAACAGTCTTCATAGTTGCACATCATTGGTTTTTCCACATAGTTTCATTCCACAGGTGGCCAGGGTCTCACCCCGGTGAGAACTGAACTGGGGACACTCCCCAGTTCAGCATGCGGGTCCGCACGGGCCGGGGCCGAGATTCGATCCTTGGTCCCCAGGGCTGCAAAGTGAGCGCTTAACCCACTGAGCCATCCTGGCTTCCCCCAGTTTTCTAATACTAAGATCCTTTCATTAAGATCAATCTATAAACCTGTATTAAAGTTTGATTTAATATATGTATGCTATTTGCTGTCTCTAAATCATTCCTCTATTTGAGATACAACAAGTACTGGACATAGTAGCAGTGACATGTACACAGTTACAAAAATTTGTTGAAGTGAGGAGCGCCTAGGAAAAATAGAGAAGTTTTATTTGCTTTCATGTTTCTATTAATTTATACTAAGTCTGACAGTTGGGATGGAATGAATTCTTTTAGGTATAAAAAATACTCTCAGCCTGCAGGTAATACATAATTTTTTATCAAAAATTAAGTTTAAAAGTATTGACTTAGTATGTGATTCATTTTTCTGACAGATAAAGAGTTCTATTTGTCTTTTACGAGGGAAAATTTATGATGCTCTTGATAATCGAACCCTAGCTACCTATAGCTATAAAGAAGCTTTGAAGCTCGATGTCTACTGTTTTGAAGCATTTGATCTTTTGACATCACACCACATGTTGACAGCCCAAGAAGGTTTGCAAACTCAGGTGTTTTTATGTTTAACACTGTTGATATTATTTGGATTGGTTTTTGTTGTTGTTGTTGTTTTTCCTTTATTTCTCTGAAATCTATAGAATCAAATGAAGGCCATGTTTAGATTTAAACTGACCTGTTAGTTTCCTTAATGTCTTCAAATATGAAGCACATTGCAGATACAGTATTCTGCTGTTCCTCTTACAGTCAGAGTCTTTAGGGATTGTGATAAGATGATTTGAGGTAGTATAAACCAAGATTTCTGATTCAGTGATTCTCAACCTGGCTGCACTTGAAATCCCTGAGGAGCTTTAAAAACATAGGTTCCATTTCCAAACTAATTGAATCAGAATTTCTGGTGGGAATACCCTGGCATCAGATGGTTTAAAGCTTCCAGATGATTTTAAGGTATAGCAGGGGCCGAAAACCATTGACATAGTGCACCGGCAGTGATGTGAGGTGGATAAATGAGAGAAACAAGAGAATGGGCATGCTGCATAATGGGATTCAAACACAGTTTAGCCTAGTACAGTGGTTCTCAGGGTGATTTTGCCCCCTAGGGGACAATGGGCAATATCTGGAGACATTTTCAGTTTTCACAGCTTCGGGACAATGAGGAAAGGTGGGAGATAGCTACTAGTTGCTAGTGGCCAAAGATCCTGCTAAATACCCTGCAGTGCATAGGACAGGCAACATAACAGAATTACCCACGCAAAGGGTCAGTAGTGCTGAGGATGGGAAACTGTCCAGGGGTCCATTACTCTGATGATGACCAGAATCACCTGGAAGGCTTCATGGCACAGCCCTCCAAATAGTTCTCATCTCCTGGATCTGGAAGCACTGTCTTAGTTTTCTCTAGTACAGTTTGATCTTGTTATTTTCTCTCTTGAATTTGATTTGCTTAGAGCAAGGACTATAGAAGAATGTTTTTCATTGCTGACTTTCCCCCCTTTAAATATTATGAGAACATTCTTTTTTTTCTCAATGTTTTTAAGAAAAGGAACTTCTTGAATCACTACCTCTTAACAAGCTTTGTACTGAAGAACAAGAATTGCTCCGTTTTCTATTTGAGAATAAATTAAAAAAGGTAAGGAAAACACAAAGAGAGTATTTGCTTTATGTAAATATCTTATTTCATCCAATTTGGCCTCTATATTTTTACTAGTTAAATTTTCTTTTTTTTTTAAAGAAACAGTTGATTTTAATATTTATTTATTTGTTTTTTAATTGTTTTTTTGACAGAGAGAGAGAGAGAGATACAGAGACAGAGAGAGAACTGAACTGGGGGAGCTCCCAGTTCAGCACATGGTTCCGCATGGGCCAGGGCCAGGATTCGCACTTAGCCCACTGAGCCATCCCAGCTTCCCCCTTTTTTTTTTTTTTTTTTTTAAGATTTATTTTTATTGTTTTTGACAGAGAGAGAGATACAGAGACAGAGAGCAGGGCGAGGGCCCAGAACAGTCTCCATAGTTGCACATCATTGGTTTTTCCACATAGTTTCATTCCACAGGTGGGCGCGGGGCTTCACAGGGCAGGAACTGGGCCGGGGTCTCACCCAGGCAAGAACTGAACTGGGGGCACTCGCAGTTCAGCATATGGGTCTGTACGGGCCTGGATTCGATCCTCAGTCCCCGGGGCTGCAAAGTGAGTGCTTAACCCACTGAGCCATCCCGGCTTCCCCTTAAATTTTTTATTAATTTAGCATATTTATAAGAATAGATTTAGATTACTTAAAAATACATGATATGATTCCCTAAAAAGCTCCTGAATGTATCTGTCTTCCTCCCAGAGATGCCTTACACTAAAACATTGAACTATCAGATAAGTGGAATGATGTTGAATGCAAACGAGGATTTTTTTCCTTATTCTTTCTGAACTTCTGCTTTGTAAAATTCTTCCTACCCTAGAATTCTGTGATAAAACTGAGAAGAGTATTAAACTTATTCAGAGGAGTACTAATGAGTCTTTGAAATTAAGTTTCCAGAGACTCCCATATGTCCTTGTATAAATCCTTTAAATACTTGAGTTAAATTGAGTCTCTTTTGATTTGGTATCGCTCATTGAGTTTATTTTTACCTTTTTCTGTTTCAGTATAATAAACCTAGTGAAACTATCATCCCTGAGTCTGTTGATGGTTTGCAAGAGAATCTGGATGTGGTAGTGTCTTTAGCTGAAAGACATTATTATAACTGTGACTTTAAAATGTGCTACAAACTTACATCTGTGTAAGTATATTTGCTCATTTTTGTGTAGGAACAAAGAGTTTAGTCCGTTTCACCTAAGAAATGCGCGGGACATGCTTTCTGCTTAATCTGGAACTAATTGGTAATAATTTAAGTTGCCTTTACCAATTTGCAGAGTACCAAAGAGGGTGCTATCTTAAAAGAGCATTTACAGACACAAGTTTTGCGTATTTGTAGGGTTCTTCCATTAATTTGGGAGTATATATATATGCTTCTCATTCCAGTCTTGGATAATTTGCAAGTTAAAAAATATCGTTTGGGCACAAAGTTTCATAAAATCTTTTCTTGGTTAAAGCAGAGACTGATTAAATCCTGTCGATTTTGGGTGCTTAGTCAGGCCCACCAACTAGCCAAGCACTCTCTTCCAACCCCAGTTTTCCAGTGTACATAGCTCAGACTTAACTAAATTATAGTGCGTACACTGCTTTTAATGTTTAATGGATTTTTAGGGTTGCTTAAATCCTTGAATTCACAAGAATTTTAATTGATACTTATATTCTATTTTATATTTTACATTGTCTTTGATCCTTTTAAATAATTGGACTACTTATATTATGTGTTACAATTCTATTGATTTAAAGTATATGTACTTTATTTTTTTCAAAAAACCCAGAATTTTTGCTTTCATTCATAATCTAATCATTGCTTTAACTGGATCAATTTGAAGATAGTGGAGTTAAAAAAGTAAAAAAAAAAAAAAAAAAAAAATATATATATATATATATATATATATAAAACTCCCAGTATTGTACATAATGAATGTAATAATTACATAAAGTTGTAATGACTATTTAACTATTGCTAATTATGAGTGCTGTTATGTACTGTTTCTGGGGTAGTGATGTGTTGCTTTAACTTCCAGAGTAATGGAAAAAGATCCTTTCCATGCAAATTGTTTACCTGTACATATAGGGACACTTGTGGAACTAAATAAAGCAAATGGTAAGAATTTTTTTAATTAACATAATTTTTAAGACAAAAAAATGTTCTGTAATTCTTGAAATTTTATCTCACGAATACTGGATAATTGAAGTTATAGGTAACAATATAATGGAGTTCTTCAATAAAAGTAACAATGGAAGGAAGAAATACTTATCAAAGTAACTACCAATGGTCTATCCTGTTATCCCAACAGAACGCTTTATTTCTTTATCCCTGCTTCCTTTTCTCAAAAATAATTTGTGGTTTAAGTGTTGGGTGGCAGTTTTGCCTTTTCCTACTTTTTTTTGTAAAATCCATACGCAAATTGATATGGCAAGAGTCAGAACTGTTTAGAAGTTGGAAGGGAGCAAATTTTTAAAAAGATTTTTATTGTTTTTTGACAGAGAGAGAGAGACAGACAGACAGAAACAAAGAGAAGTGGGAGGGCCTAGAGCAGTCTCCATAGTTGACAGCATTAGTTTTCCATATAGTTTCACTCCACAGGTGGGCGCAGGGCTGCGCAGGGCAGGAACTGAGCCGGGCAGAAACTGGGCCGGGCAGAAACTGGGCCAGGCAGGAACTGGGCCAGGCAGGAACTGGGCCGGGAGCCTCCCACATAGGCCCTGGCAAGAACTGAACTGGGGGCACACCCCAGTTCAGCATGTGGGTACTTATGGGCTGACTCGGGATTCAATCCTCGGGCCCCCAGGATTGCAAAGCGAGCACTTAACCCGCGGAGTTATCCCAGCTTCCCTGAAGGGAGCAAATTTTTTGCTCATGTTTTTCATATTTTAACATTTTAGAAACATGTAATTGTGTTTGGACTGTATTTGCTCTTAAATATTTTAAACTGAATAATGAGCTCTGTCAAAAGGGGAAAAAAAGCGAGCCACTCCAAACCCCTGCTGCTCACAGTGTGGTCTCTGACCAACAGCATCATGTCTCCTGGCAGCTTGTTGGAAATGTAGGCTCTCCAGTTGCTGTGCTCTAATGAATTCAAGTCTGCATGCAGGAAACAGTCATTGTGATATAATAGGACTCACACTGACTCAAGGAAATCATCTTGCTGATTTGATAAACTTGAGAGTTCAGTCACCTACCTTGGTTGTGAAAGGTTAAGATGGTCCATGATAGGCTCGTTGAGTAACAGACATGGGTTTTTAAGAAAGATGAGGCTCTTTGAAATAATCTCTTAACACTGTTAAGTGCTTTATCATGTGCCATTCATCCAGTTTTCCAGTCACTCAACAAGTGCTCAGTGCCCACTTACGCTCTGGCACCAGATGAGGAGTTGGGAGGGTGGGGTTTGAATGAAGCAGTCATAGTAGCTCCTCCCTAGAGTTTTTGTATTTCATTAGGTAAATGAATTTTGTATCTAGAAAGAAAGAAAAGTATTAAATTATTGCTGGGAGAATAAAATGTATATGATTGTGAAGAGTTGTAACTCCTAGGGGGAAAGTCATATCTTAAATGCATTTGCTGTGAGTAATTTTATTCTTTTTGTTTTCTTTTTTTCTAATGTAGAACTTTTCTATCTTTCTCATAAATTGGTGGATTTATATCCTAGTAATCCTGTAAGTAAATATAAACCTTTATTTCTTAAAGTGTTATTTTCTTACTTGAACTTAAGGAAAAATGCTTAACTAGTATTTAGACCAAGCTTGTCTAGCTCACAGCCCCGGGCTGCATGTGGCCCGGGACAGCTTTCAGTAATGCTGCCCAACACAGATTCGTCAACTTTCTAAAAACATTATGAGATTTTTTTTTTTTTTATGATTTCTTTCTTTTTTTTATTTTTAGCTCATCAGCTATCATTAGTGTTAGTGTATTTTATATTTGCCCCAAGACAGTTCTTCTAATGTGGCCAAAAGGTTGGATAACCCCTGATCTAGATAGTAACTTATGTTTAAGTTTAAGCAAATATGAAGGCTGTTCAGAAAAAAAATCCAACCTCTGTCAATATAACAAGAATGGTTACATGGCTTGAATACTTTATGGACAGCCCTCATATGTTTTACTTTAAGGTAGTGGAGGAGAATCTCCTAGTGTTTATGATAATTAGAAGCAGCACTAACTTCCTCAATCCATGAAGGTATTTTTTTTAATCTACTGAAATATAACTTAAAACAAAAATCTTCTTTTAACATACAAAAATATATATATTGAAAGTCAAAGTCACACTTTGCTTGGTAGCTTTCTCACATTGCATATATAAGGTAACTTAATAAATTGTGCACTGATTGAATCATTGTGTCTTCCTAACTGCCATGGATCAGAACGAAATCCTAGAAATTGAAAATGAAATCAGGAGTTGTATCCTTAAAGACAAAAATCAGGAATCAAGGTTTAAGTCTCAAGTGAGAATCTGCACCTAGACCAGTGTGAAAATAATTTAGAAAGAGATGAAACCAGTGTAAGAGAAGTCAGCTAACAATGTAGAACATGGTAGAACTAGGGTGGAGCCAGGGAAGATACAGTGCATGTGGGAGGCCAGGACTTAGGCTGGAGGTGGAATAGGAAGTGTTTGGGAGCCTTCAGGTACGTGATTGAAGGCATCTTGAGGAAGAGCTATGGAGAATCTGTCCTTTTTTCATCTAGGCCCCTTAATAGATAGACTATCTCAGAGAAATTTCTAACTTGAACTAAAATATGAAATGGAACATCTAGTCCACCCTCTGGCCTAATGTGTTTGAGATTTCCAGTTCAAAATTCAGCATCTTGGTCATGGTAAATTTTGAACTTTGTAGGTGTCTTGGTTTGCAGTGGGATGCTATTATCTCATGGTTGGTCATAAAAATGAACATGCCAGAAGATATCTCAGGTATGCATTTATTATCTTCCTCCTTCTGTGACTTACCTATAGGAAGAGAGTTCTTGCTCATCTGCTTTAATGCAATCAATAGTACTTTAAAAGGAGTGTAAAAGAATAAGTGTTTTCTTCAGTTAGATTCCATTCAGCTGCATCAATTATATGTCTTGTTCTTTATAAGATGTCATGAGGAGATAAAAGTAATCAGTGGTGTAGATTTTGTTTTCAAGGAGCTTGTAATATATTTAAATTGTTATTTATAAAAGAATAAATATGAAACATGAAAAAATAGAGAAGAATATAAAGTAGTTTTAAGAGTTCTGCTTTTTGTTTACAGAGATACTATTAACCTTTTACTTTTAGGACTTCTTTTGTTCATAGTTGTGAAATTACATAAAACTATACGTGAGATTAGCATCACCAGATGTGACTATAAAACAGAATTCTTGGCATAGTGAACCTGCTGCTGTGGTTTTAGTTTAAGGAATTCCATGCATCCCAATCAAGCTACTTAACCAGTATTATTCAGTTCAAATACAGGAAAGTGTCTAGTATGTGAAGAATTAATTATTAAAGATTTAAAATATAATAATACTTGTGATTTCGCTATGACCACAAAATAGAAAATGAATCTAAGGGAAAGCATGTGAACTTACAAGACTTGAATTCTATCCCAAGTTCTGTCACTAACCATAATTAATTCCTTGGGAAAGTTAATTTCTCCATTTAATTCTCCCTAAAAATGGGAATGATGTAATACTTGTATCCCAGGATTGTTAGGAAAATTGGTAACTTGACACAAGAGGATCCTGCACTAGGAAGAAAATAGGGAGAGCACTCTAGTTAGCTGTGTTAAGCATTTTAGAAAAGCTTGTATGTGCTATTTCCTGGAGTAGGAAGACAATTTGTGTTGTAGCAGTTCTTTGAGCTAAGCTTCTTTGGTTTAGTATGCTTATTCAGTGATGAACTCCTCATGAAACAGAACATTTGGATGAAAGAAAACTTAGAAACTAAAATGCTAGGAAGTGTGAATCTCACCCTTTATAATACAAGTAATTTATCTTGAAAGTTATTAGGATTAGATGATGCATATAGGGCATCTAACATGGCACAAAATGGACCCTCATTAAATGACTGCTACTACCATTTAGCTACAAGATTGCAAAATGAAGCTCTTGGACTAAGTAATACTTGTCAATTCTGTATAGAATGCTAATCGTTTCAACTGTAGTACCTAAAAAGGTGTGAACCTCTTTTAGTATTTCTTAAAATTTCGATTGTACTATTAAACATTCTTTTATCTCAAATAAATTTAATTTGATTGTCCTTGAAGTTGTTAACCTACATAAAATTAACTTAATAAATATTATATTAATTGATGAAACCTCTTGTTTTAGTAAAGCTACAACGCTTGAGAAGACCTATGGGCCTGCTTGGATAGCGTATGGGCATTCATTCGCAGTAGAGAGTGAACATGACCAAGCAATGGCTGCTTACTTCACAGCAGCACAACTGATGAAAGGGTATGGCAGAGCCAACTTCTGGTTTCCTAGGCTAGTATGGAGCTGGGCAGAGGGAGCTGGCAGTAAAGTTAAAGTGTCACAAAGTTTGCTGTTCTGAGACTTAGCTGTTTTTCTAGAGTAAACACTCCTCAAATTGTTGTAAGCCATTGGTTAACTTCCAAAGATCTGAAAACATTTATTTTGACAATTTTTGGCAGTGTTCTTGTTGCTTTTATGGAGGAATGGATTTTTGGAGGTCCTTACTCTGCCATTTCGAAAGTACTTCCTCCAGGTAAATACTTTTAAAGGGTTCTTTGTGACCCTTCTGTAGAAGACAATCTTGAATCATGATTCTAAATTAGAACCAAAGCGCATACCAGCCAATCAGTATTTATTTATGTCCTTAGATCCATCTTCAAAGAAAGATTATCTTACTATTTCCTTTAATGTAATCACTGGTTTGACAGTGTGAGGAGATGAAAATGTAAAATGTTATTGGTACTCTGTGCCTAGAACTGTCTCAAAGGATGTGAAAATAGAGTACCGTATACAGGACATAATTTAGCTCTCTGTTGTAGAGCTGATAATTGATATAATGGGAATCCACAGAAGGGAGAGCCATTTAGGTTAGAAACTCAGAAGCAGCTGCATAAAGGGCAATGGAACTTGAGTACAACCGTGAAGAATGAATGGTGCTGAGTCAGTAGAGGAGAGGGAGAAAGACTATCTAGGCTAGGAGCATGGCATTAGCCTAGTGGAAGCAGACAGGCAGCATAGACCTGCCCTTCCTCTTTAGGGGATCTTTATTTTGTTTTTAGTGTAGAATAATGAAAAATAAAGGTTAATAGGTTGCTGGTAGACTTAGCCTAAAACCCCATTCAACATTTATTAAATATTAGTGAGTGGAATGTTGGAACAAAAGTAAATGCTCTATTTTTGGCTATGTTTGAATTATTTTACAGGCAGAATTTGAAGTTGATATATTCTGCTGAATTATAAAATTTTTGGTATTGAATATGTGAAAATTTTCAATATTTTAGGTGTCATTTGCCAATGCTCTATATCGGATTAGAATATGGATTGACCAATAACTCCAAATTGGCTGAAAGGTTCTTTGGCCAAGCTCTAAGCATTGCACCAGAAGACCCTTTTGTTATGCATGAGGTGGGCGTGGTCGCATTTCAGAATGGAGAGTAAGTACTGAAAGGACAAACTCTTCCACTTCCTTTTTGTACTTAGAATGAAACCTCATTCATTAGAGTTTTAACTGATCAGAATGACTATTCAGTAGATTTTTATTTTTAATGTATATTATTTTAAGAGAAGGATGTGGACAGTTAAAAAAGGATATAGAAAGTGTTGTCTTGGATTTCTTTGGCAATACTAAAGCCCAGGTGTGATCCCCTTTAATGTGGGCTACCACAAGTTCTTAATTTCCAAGTTGTTGCCAACTCTGCCAAGTCACTGAACCCTGCAGTGTGGCCTGGAGGCTCTGCTGAATCCTCAGTCCCCTATCTCCTTGTCAACTGGGAGTTGGATTCATACATTTGGGAAAGGTTCTTCACAGTTTGGAAACAAAAATGTTTCCTGTTTAGTTACCAGCTAATTTGAAAATTAAACTAATTAGAATGACCTAGTCTTAGTCCTGGTCAATTGAAGTGTTACTGTAACCTTGGATATTTAAAGAATAAGTAATTCAGTGTAAATAGGAAAATATCTGTAGTCCTTTGCAATAAATTATCCATAAATTTAAAGACAGTGAAATGGTACTACTGTAGTGGTTTGTTGTGACATGTTATTGTTTTTGACAGAGGGAGTCAGAGAGAAGGGGGAGGGCCCAGAGCAGTCTCTATAGTTGCACATCATTAGTTTTCTACTTAGTTTCATTCCACGGGTGGGTACGAGACTGCACAGGGCAGGAACCAGGCCAGGGGCCTCCCACATGGGAAGCTCACCCCAGTGAGAACCAAACTGGGGGCTCACCCCATTTCAGCACTTGGGTCCATACAAGTTGGGGCCAGGATTCAATCCTTGCGCCCTGGGGCTGCAAGACAAGCACCCAACCCACTGAGCCATCCCAGCATTCCTGGCATATGTGTATATTCCAAAAATTGGATTATTTAGTATTTATAAAAGAAAGTTTGGAGCTTAAAAAAAATAATATATAGTAATATTTTAATATACAGTGAATTCATTTTTAACCCCAAAGTCAGTCGAGGAGCATACACACACACACACACACGCACGCACGCACGCACGCACGCATGCTCCCAGTTAAGGTCATACAAATGATGTTTTCTTCTTATTTCGGTTCTCCTATTGTAAACAAGTGTTCTTTTTATAGTCTGTTTTTGTGTCACATTTTTGTGCCTTTAGTTGGTGATTCCACTGTTTAAAATGATTCCCAAGTGTAGTGTTGACATGCTGTCTACTGTTCCTAAGCACAGGAAGGTTGTGTTGTGCCTTGTAGAAAATTCTTTTGTTACATAAGCTTTGTTAAGGCATGAGTTACAGTGCGGTGAGTTCAGTGTTAATGAATCAACAACAGACATTAAATTAGGCATCACTACACAGAACCATCTGTGAGACAGATTATATGTTGAAAAGTTGGTTAAAAAAATGTGACCAGAGGTTTGTAGGAACCTAACCCTGTATTTCTACTGGGAGCAGTGGTTCATTATTTACAAAAGTGGTATTCATGGTGACTTTATAAAACATAAGTACCGAGAGTGAGAATTATTACAGTCTTGAACTCCTCTAATGTTAATGCCACAAAATAATCATTTATCATCTGACTTAAAGTTGAATTATAATAAACTATTTACAGATGTTTATTGCATTTCCTTTTAGGATTACTAGAAAGAGGTATTTAAATTTTTCTTTATCCTTGGTAATTTGAAATAACCTGCAACCTTTTTTCCTTCTATTTTAGGTGGAAAACAGCAGAAAAATGGTTCCTTGATGCTTTGGAAAAAATTAAAGCAATTGGGAATGAGGTATTTTATGTAATATCTGTAAATACACACAGATCTTCCTAAGGGTGTTTAATATTGAATAAAGAAAATAAGATAGACCAAAAATAATCTGTCTTGCCTAGAAGATAAATGACCTAATATTTATCATATGATCTAATACTTATCATAACAAATGATGTGTTAATGTTTTAATTGTCAGGCAATTAATTGTTTTCCTACGTGGTATGAACTGAGTTTGTTTCTAATTGCGAGGGCAGGTATTGGTTGTTTGCTTTTGAAGAGGCTCTAGTTTTGATATGTGGGAGTTATTAGAACACATTTGATGATTATTTGATGCAGGGAATATGTGAGGGTTAGTGGAAACTGGTAAGCATTATAACATCTAGCAGTATGTCTTTCTCTAGAACTCAAATGAACCTCATCTTTGAGCACTTGGGTATACATAGCAGCAGATCTCACATTTGCAGAAATAGGGCTAGGTGTCATTCAAATTCAGATATGTCATTGTGCTTCCTTACCTTGTACTTGGTATATATTTAGGCCTTTCAGTATTTGAAATATTCAACAAAGTACTGATATATAAAAGATGTACATCATGACTTTGTGCTCATGAACTAACTATCCAGCTAGCATAGATGTGTATACATTGGTATTATTTTAAAATAATAACAATTTTAGATATTATAACTTATGTAGGTAAAGGATTTGCGTATTGCTTCTTTTCTGATTCACTTCCTGATTCTTTTTATTCACACCTATTTTTTACTCTGTTCTGATTGTCACTTCCCGGTTTCATTCTGTTCTTGTTTGAGCATATTTGCCCACAGCTGAGTCTTCTTTGGCTGTTACTTCCTTCTTACTGAGACACACAGCTCCCTTGGGCTTCCTGCCAGAGGGCAGTATGCCTAGCTCCATAGACACAGCTTTGTTTATTTTAGTGTCTTCTTGTCATATGAATTTAAAAACCACTGTGTTTCTCTGTGTTTGTACATGTATGTATATAAACAGGTTCTTTCACAGCTCAGTCTTGGATGGTCTGGACAATACATGTGTTTTTGTTAATATAGGGTTACTACTTATATTACCTTGCCAATTTTTAAAGAATTGAAAACCTTAGGACCTTGCTACTCAAACTGGACCAGTTGTATCAGCATCATCTGGGAGCCTATTAGAAATGCAAAATCTCGAATCTGAATGGGATCTGCATTTTAGCAAGATCCCCAGATGATTCTTATGCACAGAAAAGTTTGAGATGCATTGTCATAAATGACACTTAAAATTGAAACTATGTTCTTTGATGATCAGAAGGCACTTGGGAGTCTTTTAGAAATTTAAAGAAATGATTTTAAGTTCAAAAGCACAATACTATTAAATTGTTAAAATGCCCATTAAAAAGTTATGTGAAGAGGGGAAAAAGTTGACATTAATTATCAACTGCAGCAGATGTCAAAATAGCCACAGGAAAGCAGTCAATGCCTAGGAATCATAAAGGTTTGTTTTGATTCATGTGCGCTGTACTTCCTAGAGCCAGGCTCAGGAACATTAGGGAGTGTGACTCAAGTCTGTTCATTCATTTAGCTCAGACTTATTTGATGCATGTCCACTGTGTCTTGAGCTCTGAGCTTGGCATTGGAAGGCAATAGGGAATCGGTTTATTTCCTTCCTTCAGATCTATTGTGCAGATAGTAAATCGGCTGTAATAATACAATACACAACAAGGGCTGTGGTTGAGGAAATAAAGGAACAAAAGGTCAGTTAACCCAGACTTGGATATGAGTCACGAAGGTCTTCTGGATGCACATACAACTCAGTCCCAAAACGTGATCAGTGTTAACCAGGCAGGAGTGAGGAAAAGGGCATTTTAGGTATAGAGAATGAAACGTGCAAAGTTGGAGCTAATGTAGTGTGGCTTGGATTTTGAGTTCACAGAGAATACAAGAAAATGGGACAGGAAGATTAAGTGTGGATCATTAAAGGCCTTGAAGATAACGTTAGAGACAACAAAAGGTTTTAAGAAGGGCATCATGGTCAGACTTGTCTGATTGGGGCCCAGACAAGATTTGTTAATGGGGTATTGGAGTTATGCAAGGGAGGCTGATAAGCCTTGGTGATTCCTGGAGGGTTAGGGATGACATGAGTACCATGTACTACTGAGTAGCAGAGTACTCAGAAGGAGGTGAGATTAAGAGAGCTGGGATGGCAGAAGAGAGGTTAAAAGTTTAGTGTTGCACACTGAACTTGAAGTGCTTGTTACATTTCTAAGTAGATAAAAATACTTAGTAGGTAGGTAAAAACTCTGGACAGGAGATACATTTGAACTTCAGCATAGGTGGGTTCTTTGACAAAATTGTGCTAATAAATAATAGCATCCTCTGGAAATCTCACCTAGTAGGAAAGAAAGATGGAAAACCAACAAACACTCTTGCTTAGTGCTGTGCCAGTACCAGGAGTGAGCCCAGCTCACATAGATATATGAGATGATGAGTGCAAACAGGCCAAATAGAAAAGTGAAATGGGTGAATCATGGGTTTGATATTGCTATGTTTCAGGTAACTGTTGACAAATGGGAACCTTTGTTGAACAACTTGGGGCATGTCTGCAGAAAACTTAAGTAAGTGAAGTAGAGCATCTTCAGAAACAATTCTTTGTGACTAAAAGTATACTTAATTTTGAGTAACCTTTTACATATTTTTATTCTCAGATCCTCCTTCTTGTACTTGGCTGTTCAAATATAATAAGCATCAAAGTAATTGTTTTTATTATTTCTGTTGGTATAATTTTATTGTAGTAATATATTGAGAATTATAATAACTTATTTTCTTACACTGAAGAACTTTCAGTGTTCAAAATTAATTTAGAAAAATTAGGACAGTAGGATCTAATTAAAACCATATCTATATTCTAACTTACTGTTTTCCTCTAGATACCAGTTTTGTAGTATGATAAACAGATGGCAGTTAAAAATAGATTCTTTGGTTACCCCCTGATATACAAGTTAAATAAAATTCTATGTGAGCAAAAAATACTATTTACTTTTCAACTTAACTTTTGCAGGTACAATATCCAGTATTTGGCTTCACATAACTTATAAACTTTGGTTCCAAATCTGGCACCTTTGGTAGCAATAAATTGCACATACCCCAGCCATCCTTTGAATTTTATCAGTGACTCATCTAGGGAGACATCTTCATCCAGAGTATATAATTGTTCAAACTTATTATTCAAATAGTCGACTCTACTTTGCACTTTTTGTATTCTGTCTTCTTTACATATAGTTTCATTATCCATACAGTGAAGAAAATGTAATAGAGCCAAGAAATGTTTGCAAGGCACAGTTTTTAAAAATATCGGTATCTCTAATATTGCTCTTTTGACCAGTACATGTCTATTTTAGATTTTTTTACTTGTTACACTATGATACATAACAAAAGGTATGCTTTCATTTCATAGCTTGTTACTGAAAACCACTCCTCATCCATTTTCGAGTTCTGGTACTTAATCTTTTGACTTGCATGTCAGTTTGTTTTACGGTTGTTTCAAAACATCATCACTTAACACTTGTTTCAAAACACAAAGAGGCATAGGATTTGTGCCTAGTCTTCACAAAACTAAGCATGTATACTAGCTTGGTATAGATATAGGTCTTGCATGTTTATGAACATTACATTGAATAGGGCTACTGTCACTTGAAAGTGAATCTTCTGCTGAATAGTCAGCCATACGAATCTGTTGAATATCAGCCTCGCTGTTTTCGCTTGAGTACCCCATTAGGCTTTCAGTGTCACTTTTGTACAAATTCAAAACAGACATCTTAAAGGGATTAGTTTTACAGATTACACTTTAACACAATATATATAATTATTTCTTGATAATATTTGAATTATAACTACACTCAAAGCAAATTAAATCTGTGCTTGTCTTAAAAATGCCGCTGTGTTTACAATGGCTGAAGAAAGATATCACATATCTAAGACATCTTTGTATGTCAAGAGGTTAAATACGTTTTTAATTAATGTCAAAATAGCCACAGGAAAGCAGTCAAAGTTTAAAATTAATGAGCAAGTTTGGGAAACTAGGTTATTCAAATTTTAACAGGTTTTTCTTTTTCAGGATTTCTTGGGGTCTTAACTATGCATTATGAGCTGTAACATTTTTGAAACTATTAAGCACAAAACCTTTTTATTTTTTCACAAAAGTATTCCAGAGAACTTTGGGAAATGCTGTTCCAAGTGTAACTCTTTTGGAAACTTAAAGCAAAATTTGTTGGTTGCTTTTAATCACTCTGGTGTGGGAGGTTTCACTTCACTCAAAGAAGCCTTACAATGTGATAGAGCACAGGCCCAAGAGTCAAAGATTAGGTCCTGGTTTCAGTCTCCTGCCAAACATTAAAAGGAATGCAGCTAATTAATGTCCCTGCAGAAGTATCCTCAGCTGCTTGAGCGAACAAGGCAGGAAAACACATTTCAAGGAGGTATTGCGATACACAAAAGTCTATGTGAGAGACGGTAACCTGTCAACAGTTATTCTGATACAGGAAAGTGTTTCTTATGTTTTTACATAGATGAATACTCATCTTAGAAACTTAATACTTTTACTGTACCCACTAATTATTTTTTCTCTTTCTTCCTATTCTCCCTCTCCCCTTTCCCCACTCTCTTTTATCTCTCACAGAAAGTATGCTGAGGCATTGGATTATCATCGTCAGGCATTGGTCTTAATTCCTCAAAATGCATCAACCTATTCTGCCATAGGGTATATCCATAGTCTGATGGGCAACTTTGAAAATGCTGTGGACTATTTCCACACAGTATGTCTTTTGTTTTATGTAACTTTGTGTCTGGTTGACATTTACCACTTGTGTTTTTAAAAGATATATTTTAGGCAATGTTTTGTTATTTTACCATTTTAAAATTCTTCAGGTGGGCTTGTATTTTCTTTCCTTCACAAAGGAAAAAAGCATGTGTGGGTTTTGAATTGGAAACAAGTGTGAGACTTGTTGTATATGTACAGTGAGACATACTGGTATCCAGTGTTTGTCAGCCTAGTCCAAGCTGGGCATTATGTTTCGGAGGGGAGTACAGAAATTTATGCAGTGCAATGAGAGCCCTTTGGGAATTCCAGTCTTTCTATTTATGATGTAGAATTAATTTCCTTAAATCACTGTAATATATGAACAAAACAGTGTTCATAACAAGGAAGGAGTCTCTCCTTAATCCATATGCTGTATTTAATCAAATCTAAGACACTATCAATAAGCAAAATGACCACACACACACTCAAAAAATACACTGCCATTTAAATTTTAACTTAATTGCTTCCTGTCACTTTGTTTTCTATACTTAGAAAACATGTTCCTTTGGACTACTGTGATACAGATTTTGATCAGGGGTCACTCATAGGTAAAATAAATAGTTAAGGTATTCAGTTCTTTACATTCAGAGTTTGGGTCTTCTGAATCACATTTGTACCTGGTGGTAAAGCTCTTTGTTTTCCTAAAGTAGTGTCCTGGTGCCAGCACACACACCCTGCTCTTGAATCAGGTTTCTTCCAGCCAAAGACATTGATTGACTGCAAATCTTATGCTGCCAGAAAGGTCAACAGAAGATTTTTAGACAACAGCCACAAGTCTTATATTTTGTGTGAGTGCTCCTTACGTGGTTTGTGGTCTCATCAACACAGCCACTATGTTCCTGCTGCTTTCGCAGGACACCCTCATCACGGCATGGCCAGCTGGCAGCAATATTAAGAAATTACCAAATGTTGGACATCCCAAATTAAAAAATGTTAGAATTGGAAAAAAATTTGCGTCTTAGGTTTAGTGAGATAATGGTGTTTGGCAAAAGATAAAAAAAACAAGGAAATGTCATATTTCAAAGGTAAGCTCATGAGTGATAGATTAATAACTGGTTTTCAAGGGTTGGTTAGAGATTTTTAGGCAAGATGATGTCCTGAAGGTGCCACTGATAGTCAGAAACTGAGCTAGTCAGAATTGTGAACTAAGCAACTTTTCTAGTTTGTATGATCTTTCAAATAAGTATATTTGAATATTGTATAATTTACTTCTCTTCTGTGATTTAATTAATACGGAGGTTTAGAGGGCTCTGTGCAGGTACAGTTTTTAAAATCTTTTGGAGGAGGAGCATTTTAAACAAAAAATAGAGGAGTATAATATAATGACTTTCCGTATACCTATCACTCAACTTCAACAATCACTAACTCAGAGCCACTCTTGTTTTAGCTGTAACCGCATTAACAGCCTCCCTCTACCCCCACCCTGGATTCCCTGGAGTATATTGAATTGAGATTTGCATAATATTTTTAAACAAAAGAGAAGAAAATACATTTTCTTACAATAACCATTCTAAATCTTTTCTGGCAGGCCCTTGGTCTTCGGCGAGATGATACATTTTCTGTTACAATGCTTGGTCATTGCATTGAAATGTACATTGGTGATTCTGAAGCTTATATTGGTAAGATTATAATTATTCTTATTGACATATTCTATTTTGCAGATTGTTACATATCTTTGTTTAAGTTTCTCAAATTTTTATGTAAGATTCTAAGTTTATCTTTCTAGTCATTCTAACTACATTAATATAAGAAACTCCATTTATTTTGCTGGAACAGTGCTATGGGAATTAATGACTCATTAAGTAGTCTTTCAGTTTAAAATTGAGTACTTGCTATATACAAAATACTATGATAGAATATGTATAAAGCAATGTGATATCAAGAATCAGTCTAATTGCATAATAGAAAAATCTTGGAGACATTTTTTTAATAAATAAAGGACTCTGGCCTTAATATTTTCTAATGTGTCATATAGCCTATTAATCTTTATATTTCAGTGGAATATTAAGTTGGCTTACGTTTAGATGGAACTGCTGTACTTGAGCACTCACTTAATTATAAACATTGTAAGGTAAAGAGGGTGCAGTGAGGTTAAATCTTGAGATCTGGACTTTGGGGTAGGCAAAGAGTTTTTTAATAGGACATAAACCATAGGGTAAAAAATGTTATACTAGTCTTCAATAAAACTAAGAACTATTCATCAAAACACTTAAGAGTGTGACAAGGAATGTCATATACTAGTAGAAGTTACAACACATAGACTCATCAAAGAACCTGTGTTTATAATACAAAAATATTCTACAAACCAATAAAAAAAGTTCAATAAAAAAATGCTCCAAAAATGGACAAAATACTGAAACAGAAGCTTCACCAAAGAGGATATCGAGATAGTAACTAGTCAAATTAAGGTATTTAATGTCATTACTTATTTGGGAAATTAAATTAAAACCATAATGAGATACCACTGCACACATGTCAGAATGCATAAAAATTAAAAATATTTATAGTCCATAGTGTTGGCAATGATAGGGAGCAAATGGAGCTCTCGTATTATTGATTATTGGTAGAGTTATAAACTTGGAAAACTTTGTTGGAAAACTGTTCAGCATATCTGCTAAAGTTAAACAGACAAATAAGTCATTTGTCAGCAGTAAATCAGTCCACCCAACAAAGATGTATTGTTTCTCATAGTTCTGTGGGTTGATTATTGGCTAGTTTGCTGGTCTCATTCCCTTATTCTACTGTGGTCAGCAGGCATTTGGTAGGGATGATGGTCTAAGACTTAGTCTCTAAGATGTCCTCATACACATGTGGGGACCTCAGCTGACACAGCTGAGCCTCTCCATGGGTTTTCTGTCCCAAGCTTCTTCATAGCATGGTGGTTGCAGGGTTCTGAAGGACAAGAACTAAAGCTTCAAGACCTCTTGTAAGCTGTAAGTTGCACAAAATCACTTCTTCCACATTATGTTCATCCGAATGAGTCATGTGATTAAGTACAGTGTCAGCATGGAAGGGTTATTCAAGGGCATAGGTGCTAGGCAGGGTGGTTCATTGGGGAGTAATAAAGTAGTGACCTTATTACCTACTTTCAGGTGTAGGTCCAGCAGAAGTAAGTGTCTCTGTAAGCCAAAGTTTACACACAAGATTGTTCATAACAGCTTTATTCATAATAGCACCTAACTGGAAATAACTGAATGTCCACCAATAGTAGAATGGACAAAAAAATTATGCTATATTCATACAGTAGAATACTACACAATGAAAAGACTAAGTACTGAATTATGCTGTAACAGATGAAATCTCACAAATTTTGACAAAGAATATATACCGATTAAATTTCATTTATATGAAGATTAGTAAAAAGCAAAACTGATCAGTAGTGCTAGAAAAATCACAGCAGTGATTACTTCTGGCTTGGAAAAGGGAAGTATTTACTAGAAGGGGCATGAGGTGGATTTTTAGGAGCTGTAAATGTTCTATTTTGGTCTGGTGGTAGTTATGTGGGTTTATATAAAACATACATGAGAACTCATCCATCTGTGTACATTTTACAGTCTAGGTTGTGGCTCAATATTTTTTTTTAAGATTTGTTTGGAGAGGGTGCTGGGATGGCTCATCAGGTTAAGCACTCGCTTTGCAGCCCTGAGGTCACAGTATCGAGTCTTGGTCCCAGCCCTGACCCCAGCCCATGTGGACCCATGTGCTGAGCTGTGGTGTGCCTCCTATGTGGGGGTACTCCCAGTTTGGTTCCTGCCAGAGCAAGCTTCCATGTAGGAGGCCCTTGGTTTGGCTCCCGACTTCTGGGGGTGTGCCTCCTATGTGGGAGGCCCCCAGCCCAATTCCTGTCCTGCTTAGCCCCCGCCCACCTGTGTGAAATGAAACCATGAACTGATGTTACAACTATGGAGACTGCTCTGGGCCCTCCCTCTTCAACTATGAAGACTACTCTGGGCTCTCCCTCTTCTCTCTCTCTGTCTGTCTCTTTGTCAAAAACAATAAAATAAATCTTAAAAGAAAAAGATTTGTTTGGAGAAGGTGGGTGGAGTAGGGGCCAGAGCAGTCTCTAGTTTTACATCATTAGTTGTAACATGGTTTCATTCCACACAGGTGGATGTGGGTCTGCAAAGGGTGGGAACCAAACCAGGGGCTTCACATGGAAGGCAAGAACCTTCGCCTCTGTGCCATCCCAGCGGTTACCAGTTGCACCACAGTTCAGCATGTGGGGTTTGCACAGGCCTTTGTGAGGATTTGATCCCCAGACCTCGAGGTTACGAGGCAAGTGCTCAACCTGCTGAGATATCCCAGCATCCCTAATGTAGCTCAATTTTTAAAAGTTAAAAAAACAAGCTTGATTTCTGACATCCTGAAGACATCTGGCTGAAATCTTAGCTTTTCCACTCAGTAGTTGTGTGGCTTTGGGGAAAGTCCAAGCCTCAGTTCCCTCAGTTGTTCAAGGAAGAGTTGTGAGGATTAAATGCAGAATTTTTTTATACAGCTAAGTGAAGTCTAGAGATAGGATACTGAGTAGGATACACATTTTGTGTGTCCTCACAAGGGTAATGGTCTTACAGAGTATATTTCCAAGTGTACCATTCATTATATACTATTTATTTTACTGAGGTATAATTGACATATGACATTATATTAGTTTCAGGTATACAACATAAAGCTTCGATATTAGTGTAGTTTGCAAAATGAACACCACATTAAGGCTAGCTAACATTTGTCACTATACACAAAATTTTTTTTCTTGTGATGAGAACTTTTAAGATCTGCTCTTAGCAACTTTCTTTTTTTTTAAATATTTTATTTATTTATTTTTGACAGAGAGAGAGAGAGAGAGAGAGAGAGAGAGATACAGAGACAGAGAACTGAACTGGGGGAGCTCCCAGTTCAGCATATGGTTCCACACGGGCCGGGGCCTGGATTCGATCCCTGGTCCTCGGCGCTGCAAAGTGAGCGCTTAACCCCCTGAGCCATCCCGGC